>LR750291.1:60326-331384 GCA_902729485.2 Mus minutoides | reverse complement strand
TTGGCCATCATTGGGAGGAGAGGCCCCTTGGTCATACAGACTTTATATGCCCCAGTACAGGGGAAGGCCAGGGCCATTACGTGGGAGGGGGTGGGCAGGGGAGCAGGGCGGGGATGCGGGAGGGTAAGGGGAAATTTCTGGATAACATTTGAAATGTAACTGAAGAAAATATCTAATAAAGAGAAAAAAAAAAAAGAAAATGTGGTTCATTTACACAATGGAATACTACTCAGCTATTAAGACATCCAGAGTGTGTAGGCAAATGGATGGAACTAGAAAATATCATCCTGAGTGAGGTAACTCAGACCCAAAAGAACATGCATGGTATGTATTCACTAATAAGTGGTTATTGGTGAATACATACCAAAAATAGCCAAAAAATAGTACAGAATACCCAAGATATAGTCTACAGAACCCACAGAGTCAACAAGCTGAAGGTCCCAAATGAGAACACCTCAGTCCCACTTGGGAGGGAGAAGAAAACAATCACAAGTGGGGAGGAAGGGGGGGACCTTGGAGGGAAAGTAGACTGGGGGGTAGGAGGAAGAGGGGAACCTGATCTGGTATTGGATGAGGGGAAAGACTGAAGCCCTGAGGGACAGCAGAAAGAATGGGAACAGGCAACCTTGGAAGGTATAATTTTGGGGGGACCCTCCAGAATGTAGCAGAGACCTTGGAGGTGAGAGACTCTCAGGACTCAAAGGGAGGGACCTTAGCTGAAATGCCCAACAGTAGGGAGAGGGAACTTCAAAGCTTAGGATGACACTGTTCCAAGCCATTGTCCTCCAAACTAAAAATGGTCCTTGGCTAAGCTTTCCCAGGCTTGTGGTCATGTGTCTCCAACTGTGTAAGGACAATCGTCTTTAAACAAAATGATTACATAAATCTAAACATTATGCACTTTATATAGTATCTGTCTAGTTTTTAAAAACAATGGATATTGCTCACCTACAAAAACGACTTATAAATGTCCTTTAGTAAGAAAGGTATGTGTTTATTTGTATATAAAGATAGACTCTTTTTAACAGATTATTTCACTTACTAAACTGAAACAAAATTGTAAAAACCTTCTGAGAAGACAAGTTGATGATTTTGGCCTATTGCTATCAATCATAATTATCATCCCAATATGCAACATTTGAAAGGAATAATAAAACTGTTTTGCTGATTTCTAAAGTTTGTTCACAATGGCTATTCTAAGTCTTTTGACAGGCACATCTCTGACTGTTCTCTCAACCATGTACAATGAAACCCATTGAAAACGACTTCTTTAGCTAGTTGCTCTCCTTGGCTTCATCTTGCTATCTCCCTTGTAAATTGTAGATGTCATCTGTTGAAGCACAGAGCATAGCACGCAATCTGAGTGGCATTTTGAAAATGCTAGACCATCACCCACAGGACAAATAAATGTAAATTTGACAATGGACTGCAGGTAAGCACAGTTTAAGAGATCTACTCCTTCCTTCTATACTTAGTTGCTTGGACTTGACAAAAACAAAACCAAAACACAACACAACAAAAAACAAAAACAAATAAACAAACAAAACATAAACCAAAAAAAAAAAAAAAAAGACGCATTTTATTGACCCTGACTTTTTTTCCCTATGTTTTACCAGAGAGGAGGGACCACTGAGACCAAAGAATGAAATGGTTAACCAATGATATCTTTAGAGGAAATTGTTCAGAGACAAGAGCAGACACTGTCGGAATCAAAATGAAGTCATTCTGAAAATGGCAGGTTATACCTGTAATCCTAGCGCTTGTGAGGCTGAAGCAGGATGATCATTAATTTTGAAGGCAATCTATGTTATATACCAGGATACTGCCTCAAAGACAACAAAACCAGAGTAGATTGTGCTAGTCCTTCAGCCATGAAAAGAGATTTCTTATGCATGGCTACCTGGCACTAAATACCTTCCACTGGACTTCCTTATTATTAGCCCTCATTCAAAGCTATTAATAGGAAAGAAAACTTCCTATACTATTTATTTTAATTAAACACTTTCTGACTTTTGATCCTTGCTGTATTCTGCCTCAATAGTTAGACTTATGTACCTTGTGCTTCATCCATCCCAACAACCTATCCTTTTTCCAGTTTCTGGTTATCACTAGGCCAGCAAACATAGAAGCTAGATTGTCTGACATGCTATTTCTGAAATCAGAATGAGTATATTAGAATACTTCCCTAAAAACTCCTCATCCAGGGACTCATAGAAAAGAAGACTGAGCCATGTCCACCTGCTTATGCTAAGCAAACCAACTGTTTTTATGGGACTTGCACAGTAGAGACTTTATGTGCATAGTAAGAGGACCTTCCTTCATGGGGCAGTTCTTTCTTTTACCACCCTTTAAGCTATTGATACTTCTGTCTGCCAGAGTTCAGAGGGACTTTTTTTTCTGAGCTGGAATCTGGCAGAAAGCATTTGTTTCTCCCCAAAGCCAATTGCTACCTGCATAAGCAACACTAGAAAGATCCATTCGATTTACAGGTTGAGGGTACAGTCCACCATGGCGGGTAAAACGTGACAGCAAGAGCACTTGACCACTGGTGGCACTGCTTCCATTTAGGAGCAGAGAAAGGAGAGATGAGCGCTAGGGCTCAGCTTGATTTTTCCCGTTTTGTTGTTTTGTTTTCTAGGTCAAGATTTTCCATTTTATAGGTTGATGCTTCTCCTTTTCAGCATACATCTTCACTCCTCCATTATTCTCTGGAAACACCCTCACAGGCACCCCTAAACTGTGTCTCCTGGGTGATTCTAAATTCAGTTATGTTGACAACCATGAGTGGCCGTCACATTATCCTTTCAAAAACCTCTACAGCTGATCACCTATCCATCTTTCCATTCATCTTGGGAAGATGCATATTTAAGTTTCAACAATGTGGTTCTCCTGTGCGTTTCCTCTTTTGCATGGTTCCTGTACACATGTAATATTTTGGGTCTACTGTTCTGGTTTCTGTCTACTGTCTGTTTCAGCAGGCTCATTAGGAAATTTCCCATGGACAGTTTGAATTTTATTACAAAATTAAGATCAAAAAATCAGAAGCTCAAAAGGAAAAAAAAATAGGGTCTAATGAAAAAAAATAGTGCACTCCTGTTTTATTTTAAGTTAGCCAAATAGCCAAGTATTGCTAACTCACAGACTCTAAATCCTCCTGCTCCTCCACAGTGTTCCTTTCTGTGTACAAAGAGACTTTAGTTTGGAACAAACTAGATGTCCTAGCTTTCTTTATTAAGTGTACCCTTGGGACTATTGCTTATTATTATTTTTTGCTCCTTCCTCCTGGAAAACCAGGCATTTTCAATAAGAATTGATTCCATTTATCTTTTTCATTTAGCCTAGTGTCAGGTTATATCTTTCCTAGAGCAATGAATAAAACTGTGTAAGATGAATAAATGAGGTCAGGACCAAGGAATACAAGGTAATATTTCAAAATATTATCCTGCCATAACTAAAGAATTGTATGCCAATGGAAGAGTTATATGGATTGAAACCCCATCTTTTTCACTTCTGCCAACTGTCTTACTTCCTAGATGTCAGAACATAAGTGACACAGGGATGGAATACTAAGGCAAGATTGTGACCGAAGAGCTCTAAACACCCTGTGCGTTGTCTGAGCCAAATGTTGCAATCTGGAAGTCTTAAATTAGGATCAATTGTTCCAGTTTGCACCAGTGCCTGGAGCAGAACATCTGCTCTGGATCCAAACCGAAACATCCCACACCTCAGATGCAGCTCGACTCCCCAGGTATTCTGACACATCTAGGGTCACAGGTGAGACCCCAAGCCCCACCCAAATACCTGGCATCCTGGGCCCCGTGGGAACTCAGGATGCAGATACCCTACCCAGCCAAAAATCATTGTGCCTTCTGGTTTGCATTTGTGCTTGGAGCAGAGCCTCTGCTCTGGATCCACACACACATGGCTCACATCCCAGATGCAGCTTGACTTCCCAGGTATGCAGACACAAAAGCCTATATCCAACAAAATTGGAAAGCCTATATGAAATGGATGGCTTTCTAGACAGATACTAGGTACCAAAGTTAAATCAGGATCAGATAAATCATCTAAACAATCCAATAACCCCCAAGAAAATAGAAGCAGTCATTAAAAGTCTTCCAACCAAAAAAGCCAAGGGCAAGATGGGTTTAGTGCAGAATTCTACCAGATTTTCAAAGAAAACCTAATAGCAACACTTCTCAAACTATTCTATAAAATAGAAGCAGAAGGAACCCTACCCAATTCTTTATATGAAGCCACAGTAACACTGATACCTAAACCACACAAAGACCCAACTAAAAAAGAGAACTTTAGACCAATCTCGCTTATAAATATTAATGCAAAAATATTCAATAAATTTCCTGCAAACCAAATTAAAAAACATACCATGATTCACCATGGTCAAGTAGGCATCATCCCAGGAATGCAGGGACGGTTATGGAAATCTATCAATGTAATCCACTATATAAACAAACTCAAAGGAAAAAACACACGATCATCTCATTAGGTGCTAAAAAAAAAGCCTTTGACAAAATACAACACCCCTTCATGCTAAGAGTATTGGAGAGATCAGGAATTCAAGGTTCATACCTAAATATAATAAAGCAATATACAGCAAACCAATAGCCAACATCAAATTAAATGGAGAGAAACTATAAAAGCAAACCCATTAAAATTAGGGAAAAGACAAGGCTGCCCACTCACATCTTATATATTTAATTATTACTCCAAGTTCTTGCCAGAGCAATTAGAAAACAAAACAAGATCAAAGGGATACAAATCGAGAAGGAGGAAGCTAAGATATCACTGTTTGCAGTAGATATGATCGTATATATAAGTGACTCCAAAAATTCTATCAGAGAGTTCCTACAGCTGATAAACAACTTCAGTAAAGTGGCTGGATATAAAATTAACTCTAACAATTCAGTGGCCTTCCTCTACTCTAAGCAGAAACAGGCTGGGAAAGAAATTAGGGAAACAACACCTGTCACAATAGTCATAAATAACATAAAATATCTTAGTGTGACTTCAACAGAGCAAGTGAAAGATTTGTATGACAAGAACTTCAAATCCTTGAAGAAAGAAATTGAAGACCTCAGAAGATAAAAAGATCTCCCATGGTCATGGATTGGCAGGATTAATATAGTAAAAATGGCCATTTTACCAAAAGCAATCTACAGGTTTAATGCAATCCCCATCAAAATTCCAACTTGAGTCTTCATAGAGTTAGAAGGAGAAATTTGCAAATTCATTTGAAATAACAAAACAAACACAAAAACAAAAACAGGATAGTGAAAACTAGTCTCAACAATAAAAGAACTTCTTGAGGAAGCACCATCCTTGACCTCAAGCTTTACTATAGAGCAATAGTTATAAAAACTGCATGGTACTGATACAGAGACAGATAGGTAGATCAATGGAATAGAATTGAAGACCCAAAAATGAACCTACACACCTATGATCTCTTATCTTTGACAAAGAAGCTAAAACCATTCAGTGGTAAAAAGACAGCTTTTTCAACAAATGGTGCTGGTTCAACTGGTGGTCAACATGTAGAAGAATGCAATTTTATCCATTCTTATCTCCTTGTACAAAGCTTAAGTCTAAGTGGATCAAGGACCTCCAAATAAAACCTGATACACTAAAAACTAGTAGAGAAGAAAGTGGTGAAGTGCCTCAAATGCATGGGCAAAGGGAAAAACTTTTTGAACTGAACACTAATGGCTTATTATTTAACATCAACAATTGACAAATGGTACCTCATAAAATTGAAAAGCTCTGTAAGGCAAAGGATACCACTAATAGGACCAAACAGCAACCCGCAGACTGGGAACAGATCTTTACCAGCCCTACATCCGATAGAGGGCTAATTTCCAAAATATACAAAGAACTCAAGAAGTTTGACTCCAGAGAACCAAATAACACTATTATAAAATAGGAAACAGAGCTAAGCAGAGAATTCTCAACTGAGGAATCTGGAATGGCTAAGAAGCACCCAAAGAAATGTTCAACATCCTTAGTCATCAGGGAAATGTACACCAAAACAACCCTGAAATTCCACCTCACACCAGTCAGAATGACTAAGATCAAAATCTCTGGTGATAGCAGGTGTTGGCAAGGATGTGGAGAAAGAGGAACACTCCTCCATTGCTGGTGGGACTCCAAGCTGGTAAAACTACTTTGGAAATCAATCTTCTGGTTCCTGAGAAAATTAACCCAGCTATACCATTACTGGGCATATATCCAAAAAATGTTCCAACATATAACAAATACACATGCTCCACTATGTTCATAGCAGCCTTATTCATAATAGCCAGAAGCTGGAAAGAACCCAGATGTCCTTCAACAGAGGAATGGATACAGAAAATGTGGTACATTTACACAATGGAGTACTACTCAGTGATTAAAAACAATGACTTCATAAAATTTTTAGGCAAATAGATGGAACTAGAAAATATCATCCTGAGTGAGGTAACCCAATCACAAAAGAATACACATGGTATGCACTCACTGGTACATGGATATTAGCCCAGAAGCTCACAATGCCCCTGATTCAACCCACAGATTATAGAAGGAAGGAAGACCAGGGTGTGAATGCTTCAATTCCACCTTGAGTGGGGAACAGAATCATCGTGGGAGGTAGAGGAAGAGGGGGACTTGGTAGGGAGAAAGGAGGGGGAGGAAATAAGGGGGCAGTTTCAGTACTGGAGGGGATGGAAGAGAGGTACAGAGGGTCAGGAAGTCAAATAAAAATATGCAGGGGTGGGGTGGGATGAGGGACTGAGGATAGCCACTGGCAGGTCCTAGACACCAGGGAAAAGAGAGGCTCCCAGGACCCAACGGGATGACTTTAGCCAAAATGTGCAGAGAAGGAGGAGTTAGAACCTGTAGAGACCACCACCTCCAGCAGACAGACATGGCCCCTGGTCGAGGGATGGGGGCACCCACCCATCTCAAAAGTTTTTAACCCAGAAATGTTCCTGTCCAATGGAAGAAAGGACAAAAATGGAGCAGAGACTGAAGGAAGGGCCATCCAGGGACTGCCTCAGGGACTGGGGATCCATCCTGTCTGCAGACACAAAACCCTACACTGTTGCTATGGTCAAGAGGCACCTGCTGACAGGAACCAGGAGACAGGAACCAGGTGCTCCTTGGGAGGTCTGGCCAACAACTGACCGTGCAGTTGTGGATGCTTGGAGCCAACCGTCAGACTGAGCTCAGAGACCCTGTTGGAGCTGGCAGAAGAACTGGAGGAGATGAGGGGGATTGCAACCCCATAGGAAGAACATCATCGGCAGGATTGGACCACCCAGTTCTCCCAGAGACTAGCTCACCAACCAAGTAGTGTACAGGGAGGGATCCATGACTCCAGATACATATGGAGCACCTGACATCAATGGGAGGGGAGGTCCTTGGTCCTGTAGAGGTTTGATGCCTTAGGGGAGGGGGATGCTGGAGCTGTGGGCCAGAAGGGGATGGGTGGGTAAGCACCCTCATGGAGGCAAGGTGGGAGAGAGAGGGTAGATGGGGGATGAAGGGTTTGTGGAGGGGTAACTGGAAAATGGGATATCATTTGAGATGTAAATGAATGAATTGATTATTTAAAATATTAGTATTGATTATGTATTTACACATTGATTAGTTTTAAAGATCAATATAAGTTGTAGATGCCATGGTCTTATTTTATTGTCAGCCAAGATGGAGTGACAGAGTACTGAGTACTGACCAGGAACTTGAAATCCCATGTTTAACTCTGTGTCACTCATGAAGTCTATATTCGGTAATTGTCTTTTTCATGTCTTATTTTAAAATTAATAGTTGGGCACGGTGACGCCTTTACTACCAGCAATCAGGAAGCAGAGGCAGGTGGATCTCTCTGTGAGTTTAAGGTCAGCTGGGGTACATAGTAAGTTCTAGGACAGCCAGAGATACATGTGAGACTCTATCTTAAAACAAACAAACAAACAAACAAACACTATATTTGAAATAAAGATTGAGTTAAATATTTTAAGACATGCGTTCCAGTTTTATTTTGAAATGGATATATACATATTGGGCAATTTGGGAATATAAGAAAACAGTAAGAGTTGGATCATAGGAATGGGGGGAGTTTATATTGCAGTGATCGTTGGAACACACTTTGGGGAATGGGATATCAGAGAAGATGTGCTTTCATAAAGAAAGTCTCTTAGCATTTTCTTTGAAGATTCATCTTAGGGGCTAATGATTACACTTAACTATGCCACGGTCCGCTGTTCACTTTTAAAATTTGAGATAGCATCTAAGATGTCCAGACTCCCTGTGAGCTTGTGTTCCTTTTTCTTCAACCTCCCAAATTAACTGGGATACAGGTATATGCTTCCCAGCCCTTCCTCATTGATTTTTGTAAGTTATTTGTGGTCACAACAAGAAGACAAGTTGCTAACACTCTTGGCTAACATTGTTCTTCAAGCTGATTGTGAGCACACAATTTCCCCCACCCCCACTCTGCCCTGAGCTCCAGCCAAATTATTTGTTCAGTCATTATGTATTTAAGGGGTACCTGCCATCCAAAGCCCTATACAACTGGGAAGTATCCAAGAGTGCGTTCTTAAACTTCACGAATCAATTTAAATGGAATTGAATAAATCCCTCTACAACTTTTGTTTTGTCTGAACCCCTGAGAGAATCAACCAGAATAGTCGTATTTAGTTTACATTTCTGATATATTACTCTAACTCCAAGAGTGATGGCTTTGCCACTGTAGGTAAGCAGTAGAAAGGACCCACATAGATTGATAGAAAATCCATAATAGTGTCTCTACTTCTAAAGGGGGTATATTAGTATTATGTGGAAATGGTATCAGATTGGTTTAATAAGAATTGCTTACACATTTAAATGTTAGCTTTAAAATGTGGGACTTTAGAGGGTCAGAACACTTTTGACAACTCTCCATAAAGTTGAATAATGTATTAGGCTTAAAATTTTGACAAAGAAAATGCAAGGGATGGAAGAAGAAGGAGGGAGAAGAGGGGGGAGGAAGAATAAGAGAGAGAAATCCATATTTGGTAACTAGTAGTTCCCTAAAATGACAGTGTGCTGTATTTTCTACTGCTCATCCCCATGTGCCCTGCTTTAAGAATTTGTGAGACATCTAGTGCTCACAGACTGAAAATAGATAGTTTTCATTTTATTTTAAGAAACGTCAATAGTTTGTATAGTCTTAAGGGGTAAAGTTTCATTAGCTTCAATTCATCCTAAACATTTGGAGCAGCAGCTACAGTCTGGTCCTGTGCATCATGCTTGTGTGGCTGGAAGGACCAAGAGCTGGAGAAGCTTAGAAACAAAAGGATCCTAGACCAAGTGTGTCCTGTCTGCCAAGGATTTTTATCACTGAGATTCCCTTTCAATATTGTTTCTTCTAGGCATTCTACTGAAATATCTGGGTTATTAAATCAAGTTCCATAATGGCATATTATTTTATATCAAGGAATGTTTTTACACATCATTGGCCTTCTGATTTGAAACACACAGAAAACAAGTTTGCATTCAGTGAACTGATTTCTGTCAAAAGTAAAGGCATTTGGCTGTGCTTCTGCTGTGGACTCTCCTGCTTTTTTGGAAGTCAAGGTAGCTCTGTTCTGTGAATAAAACCCAGGGAACTAGAACCATTTAATATTTCCTTCTGTCTGATTCTCTGTGCAGCCAGCCCTTCAATTAGAGAAGTGGTCTGATGTGCTGAACAGATTACTGTGTTTAGGATTCAGAGTTTTAGTTTGAGTCCTGGCTCAACCGGTCATATCCTACAACTTTCTCACTGGCTAATTGAAAAGGAATATGAACCCCAACTGTTTCTCCACCTTTTCATGGGTGATAGCTGAGTTGACATATGTACCAGCCTCAATAAACTACAGAGGGATTCTGTGGCAAACATGAGCTGTGTTGTGGGACCTCAAAAGGCAGTCTGTGTCCTGGTTGAGCGAGGCTTACTCCAGAGACCCAGTAGAAAATCCTACAAGGGATGGAACAGTGAGCTATGCCCCTAGACACACACGCCTGACACCATGAGCCCTCAACTCCATCATTCTGTGGCATTCAGTCAGGTAGGCTGCCCAGACTCCACCCTCACAATTACCTGACAATAGCTATGTTTGTTCCTCCGCAGTTACCCTGCAACAGCAAGGTAGCCCAGCCCACTATAAAAGGGGCTGCTTGGCCCCTCCTCTCTCTCTCTCTCAAGCTCTTGCTCTCTCCTTCTTCCCTTTCCTTCCCTCCTTTCTCTATGTGGCCATGGCTGCTCTCTACTTTCTCTCTCTACTTTCTCTCCTCTCTCTCTCTCTCTCTCTCTCTGCCTTTCTAATAAATAAATAAATAAATAAATAGGAGCAGATCTTCCTCTAAGGAGCCATGCTTCTGTTTAACCTCCTGCTGGGAGGCCTTCCTGCATTCCAGCCACAGTCCCCAGCCAACCCAAACTGCTACCCCAGCTAGCAGCCTGAGCTAGCCAGACTCTATTGTCCTCACAGTAACCTGCTAGAGCTCCTCCCCTTCCCTTCCCTTTTGGCCTTTGGGCTAGAGTCTGCCCTCGGCCCGTTCTCAGCTCTTCTGCGACATACAGTGGTCTGGGATGACTGAGAGCGAGACCCAGTCGTCCAGGGCCACTGTGAGGCCCAGGGACCCCAAAACTGACTTTCCCGTGGTACCCAGTAGTCTGTAGTGCCTGAGAGTTGGAGCCAAGACTGCTCCTTCCCCACTCCAACCCCCTGGAGCGGGGATTGTGTGGCCTGTGAGGCCTTACACCCATCCAGGTGGTTCCATGGGGTCCCGCAGCGATCTACCAGAGCTCTGGTGGGACGAGTGTCTCCCAGCCCCATTTTTATTGGTGCGGATTTCACTGAATTTGTAGATTGTTCTCTCCTTTCACATTTATGTGGGTTTCAGGGATAAAATTCAGCTCATTGGGATACAGAAACAAATTCTTCTTTCTACTAAGCATGTCAAATACATAGTTGTGTACAGTTAAATCTATTACACATAAAGAGAAGATATGTGCCATTTTGCCTATTTCCATTCCCTATTTCCTTATTTCCCCTACATGGCTTTTCTTTAGGCCTTATTCTCTACTCTTAGTACCAGTTCTGCTCTTATATAATATACATATATTGTATTTAACTACGTTTGCATATGACAGAAGCATGATACTTTTCTGTAGACCTGGATTTCTCTGCTTCTGTAAGGGCTGCGGTGGTTTCTATTTCCACTCACGGGGATGAAAGTTGCTGTGTCTTCACATCTTTCTCAGCATTTGTTGAACTTTCTGATGCACTCCCTTCAAATGATGTTACCAATGCGTGTGTCTTGGAAGAGTAACCCTACCACTTCATATTTCTAGTCCATATTAACATTTGCACCCATTCTGAATTTAATGTGTACAGAGTTAGAACTATGGATAGGTTTTTCTTCTTCAAAGTATAGATACTGAGATTTCTGAGTACAATTTATTGGCAATCTACTTTCACTCCTTTCACCCAACGTAGTAGTTTCTCTTTGGGGAGGGGCCAGGGAGCCACATTGGTTGTATTTGCTTCCATTTTATAGAAATTTGCTCAGTGGACCCAAGAGAAAAACCTAAACCCCTCCTACTTGTGTTACTTTCTGCTATAATGGGAGACAGCTGCCCATCCTCTTGTTTTCCTAATCCTTTACCAGCCTTAAAGGCCATTCTCCTCATGATTTTCTCACTTTGCGAGCTATGGACGCCTCCGGTAGTCAATTTCACGCCCATTTGTTGCATCACATCTCTTCCCCATAAAGATATAGGAATACTCAGTATAAAGGGTTGGAAGGTACCTGTATGTCCTTCCTCGTCTTCCCACTTCAATATTCCTGCACTACAATTAGGATCTTGTGCAAAACCCAGCCCTCGAAGGGTCTGTGCAGAAGTTTGAATCGGCCAATTCGATGGCCAGTCTGCTTCCTTAATAATGCTTTTATCAGCTCCGGAATCTAACAATCCCCAAATAGATACTCCCTGAATTTTTAATTTATAAAGAGGACGTTCTCCTAGATCCATAGAGAACCATACCCTTGATTCCCCTGTAGAGCCAAATCCTCTTTTTTCTCTAATTAATCCCTTGGTTGGATACTTAGCATGACAACTGGGGAATAATATTATCTGTGCAATTCTATCTCCCGGAGAGATAGCACATATGCCTCGGGGGGGGGGGGGGGAAGAAACCATGATTTTTACCTCTCTTACATAATATGAATCTATCACACCTGGATGCACTATTAGCCCTTATAAGGTAGCTGAACTGTGACCCAAAAGTAATCCCACAGTATTATCAGGAAGGGATCCCTTAAAATCAGAGGTAATAACTTGTACACCCATATCTGGTGTTAATATGAGTCTGGTTATGGCACAGATGTCCAATCTTGCCCTTCCTGCGGTAGCTCTTCTGGGGTTACCCTCAGATGGGGACGATGAGGCATCTGCTGCATTATGGGCCACTGAGTATGTGTCTGCACTGCTCCATATATTTGAGGGCCCAGGGGGAGAGGGCACCGTGGCCCGTTTTTTTACCTCGAATCTGGTTGTATGGGCACAAGAGGGTAGCCATCTACATCCCATTTAGACTGACATTCTCTAGCCCAATGATTTCCTTTTCTGCATCTCAGGCAAAGCTTAGGTTGCCTAGCCAGAGGGGCCGCAGCAACGTGAAAGCTATTAGGACAATCCTTTCTAATATGCCCAGATTGGCCACAGGAGAAACATCTCCCACTAATGCCATTCGAGCCAGTTCTATTCCACTGTCCTTTCTGTCCTGCTAAGATAGCTGCGGCAAGTCCTTCATTTGTCAATGGTGTATCTACAAAATCTCTGCATACCTTCAGCCAGACATCTACTGACTTGTTCTTATAAGGTTGGATGGCATCTCTACAACACTTATTGGCCTGTTCGTAAGTTAATTGCTTAATAAGGGGCATGGCTTGATCCACGTCTGGAAACACTCTTCCTGCAGTTTCAACCATTCTGGCAAGGTAATCAGAAAAGTGCTCCTTTTCCCCTTGAAGCACCTTAGAAAGGCTTGCTCCTAAGTCTCCTGTTCCAGAAAGCATTTTCCAGGCCTTTATAGCACAGGTGTTAATCTGTTCATAAACTTGGGTAGGATAGCCTATCTGGTTATTTGTGAAATTTCCCTGTCCCATAAGCATATCTATGTTCCAGGCTGGCTGGCCATTAGTAGCATTAGCAGCAGCCTGCTCAAGGGCGTATTCTAGATATGCTGCTTTCCAATTCAAATAGGCACCTCCTGTCAGGACTGCCTTACTGAGATTCATCCAATCAAAAGGAGTCATACAATGCCTCTGTAATGCCTCTACTTGGCTAACAGTAAATGAGGCTTGTACCCCATATGTTGATACGGACTCCTTGAGCCTCTGGATAACTTTCCAATCCAGGGGTTCATGGTATCTCTGACCCTGTTGGTCCTGAAACACAGGGAAAGCTCCTGCCTCAGGAGGGATATTACGCCACACAGATGCATGCTTACTGCGCCCCTTGCCACGGTCTTCCCTGTAGTAAGGGAGTGGCAAAGTTAATGGTGGAGCAGATGGTTCTGGAAGCCTGTCTTTTCTTAGCCTCATTTTTGATACTCTAAAAGTTAGTTCCTCTTCACTGTCGAGGAACTTGTAGTCTCACCTGAACTACCCTCTTCACTCTGTCTATTATGTTGCAATATGATCTTTACTTCCTCTATAACTTCTCTAACCTGCTCTATCTTTGATACAATGAACCCCATCTTGGGTACTTCCTTTTTTTTTCTGTTAGTTAATTAGGCCTAAACTTTCAATGCTCGTCTCCTTACCCTCATCCCAACAACCAGGAACCTTACTTGTTTAAAAATATCTTTAAAAATATCTTTCCCGCTACTTACTGCTTACTGCAGACCTTTTCGCTGCTTCTCGAGTCTCCTGACTTCTGACAGCAAGGACTCCTCCTGCCTCTGCCTCCTTCAGCAAATCCTACCGGCGGTGTGCACCACCACAACCGGCCTGGAGCACCCAGCCTTGGCCTCACCGCCTGTGAGCCTGCGGACCAGTCTGACCCCGTCCTGAGCTCTGGGACAGGGTCGCTCACTGGTGCTGGTTCTGTCCGCTGTCTCCCGCCCTCAGGCAATTTCCGCCCTCAGGCAATTTCCGCTCTCAGCGTCTTCCTAGCGGCACCCACTTTCTCTCTCTCACTGCGCGCTGCTCACTTTCTCAGTCCGCTCTCGTTCCAGCTTGAGTTCTCGTTCCTGCTTGTGTTCTTGTTTTTCTCAAGTTTTCGGCACCAAAATGCCGCATGCGTTCTTGTTTTTCCAGGGTTTCTGGCACCAAAATGTCCGCGCCCAATCTCTGACCGACCAGCAGAAAGTGGAGTAAACGACATTAACTCCAAAAAGCAGGTTCAGAGCAGCTGCTTCTCTTTATTAGGAGGTTTCTTGCAGCTTCCCCAGCTTCTCATTCAGTCTTCAGTCAGTTCATCATCATTAATCAATCATCTCTCTCTCTCTCTCTCTCTCTCATTGGGACTGTTCACTTATCTCTTCCATTCATTCACGTCACCTCACAACACCCAATCATAGCCGCACACATCCAAGGCAGCGTGCAGGATTGGCTGATAGAACGATCTCGCGAGATGTTGCACTAACCTCTCAAACGAGGTACACATGTGCATGATTGAGACTGAGGTAAACAATCGAGGTTGCGGGGCTTTAGCACAGAGCCAGGGCGCCATCTTTG
Source organism: Mus minutoides (assembly GCA_902729485.2). Lineage (NCBI taxonomy): Eukaryota > Metazoa > Chordata > Mammalia > Rodentia > Muridae > Mus > Mus minutoides. The sequence continues at coordinate 316,621 of LR750291.1, read as the reverse complement.
GCCCATGCGGCCACGCCCACTCCCCACAACTTGCTAACATGCTAGTTAAAAATCACAAATCCAGCCGGGCGTAGTGGTGCACGCCTTTAATCCCAGCACTCAGGAGGCAGAGGCAGGCGGATTTCTGAGTTCGAGGCCAGCCTGGTCTACAGAATGAGTTCCAGGACAGCCGGGGCTATACAGAGAAACCCTGTCTTGAACCCCCCCCCCCAAAAAAAAATCACAAATCCAGGCAAAATATAACTGATATTCCAATAGTGGCACAACATTCATGGATACAACCAACTAACTACTCTCTGATTTGGTTAAAGACTTGTTTGAAATGTGAACCCACATTTTGTATTCTATAAGCCTTGACAAAATCTGTGGATGGGAGAGTCCTAACCTTACACTGTTCTTTTGGTAAATAAATGTGATACGCTGTGGTGAGTTGAATATGCTTGGCCCAGGGAGTAACACTATTAGGAGATGTGACCTTGCTGGAATAGATGTGGCCTTGTTGGAGGGAGTGTGTCACTGTGCAGGTGGGCTTTGAGATCTTCATTCTGGGTACCTCCAGAAGAGTCGGTCTTTTCCTGGTTACTTTCGAATCTAGATATAGAGCTCTCAGCACCACCTCTACTATGTCTACCTACAAGCTGCCATACTTTCTGCCATGTTGATAATAGACTCAGCCTCTGAAAGTGTAAGCCAGCCCCAATTAAATCTTGTCCTTTATAAGATTTACCATGGTGATGGTGTCTTTTCACAGCAAAGGAAACCCAAAATACATTTATACCACACATGACAGCTGATGTAGGTAGCAAGACCAATTCCAGAGAGGTTGGTGGTTACTAGGAGAGAGTCATATCAATTAAAATAATGTTAGCATTTTATTATTCTTGCTGTGACGTGGTGTTCCAAAGCTCATAAAGGAATCAAAAGAGAGTTTATCACCCATTTCATTGATCAGTAAACTTTGCTGAAGAGTTGACAGCAGAGTGTAAGAGCCTCAGGGAAAGGATGAAGCATTAGGAAACAGCTGCATTCCTCTGCTATGACATCTGCGAGAGCTGATTTATGATCTAACTGAAGGCCATTTGGAGAAATAAGGACAACAATATATATGTGGCTGGACCAACCATAATGTTGATGAGACTGTCAGCACTAGTGGAAGAATCAAGATCACAGGACCCTCATCTGGGATTTCCAGTGTCATTTCCTCCTGCAGCCATCTCTACACACCTTTGGGAGTGGTCTGGAGGACTGCATAGGTGGTGTGAGCTTATCTGAAGGAAGGATTCTAGAAAAGTAGCTCTCCTCACTGTTGATATCCACACTGCTGAAAAATTTAAGGGAAGCAGCTGTCTTTGACTCAACCATGCTCCTGTATTTCTTCACTTTTGCTTCTCCTGAAAGAATTCATCACTTTACACTAAGGTGCACTTGAATACAGTGCTTTCTTGGTTTCATGCAGTGATTCAGAAAAATTTTAATCTTTGCTATAAAAGGCACATGACACATAAGGCTTTTAACTCAACAATTCTAATAGAAAACTTCCTTGTTCCAGAGAAATGCATCGATTTCTCGAGTTTGTGTTGTCTCAGCTGAAGTAGGGAGGACAAGAGGTAAAGAAGATATTCATATTACTGACATCTCTTGTACAGAGTCTTGGGAGAGCTTGGCACAATCTCAAATGTCTAGAGCAGCCTTAGGACAAGAAATGATCCATCTCAAATGAGAATTTATTTGGAATGAGACCACAGGAGAATATAGGTCCAATTTGTCACAACTTCAAAAGAAAACAGGTAAACTTTTCTGGTCTTAGGTCTAGACTGACTGACTTGAATTAACCTAATGAAGCTCTCAATCTCATCCTAAAGTGAACAATACGTGTCTTATATAGTCTTGAGAATTTTCCTCAAACCAAATAATTTTGTAAAAAGAAAAGCATGCTAATGTCAAACTTTTGCCTTTGTTTTATTGATAATACATTTAAAAAAACTGAATTGGTAAATATATGTATGTCACAATAATTAATGGGAAAAGAGGCCATGAATTTGAAAGAAAGCAAGGAGGGCTATGTGGAAAGGTTTTAGAAAATGTTGTGGATACAAAATGACAAATTATTCAAAAATACAAATTTCTTACAACTAAATTTATTTCATGAAATGTAAAACAAAAATTGGAACATATCTAGACTGATACATCTCTTCAATAAGTAATAGAAACTCTGTGTGTGTGTGTGTGTGTGTGTGTGTGTGTTTATCAAGTATAAACTAAAATCATGGAATCATCATATTTAAAAATTGAGATGCTGTGAATTTTGACAAGAGTTTGATTTTGATTTTAAAATATTTGGTTAATATCTTTCAACTGAATAATTTTTCTGATTAATTATTTTGGGGTGAGATTAGCTACTTCCCACACTTCAGTCATTAGCAATTCCCCTCTCTTTAGTTTGGACATTTCAAATTTCATCTATTAAAGGTTCTGTGGAACTTAGTTTCTTAGTCTCACAGGTTTTTGACATTGTTTTGAGTTTTGATTTGTATTTTCTTGCTTTTGTTTTTTTTGGAGGGATTGCACATTTTCATTTTCATGTGTATACATCTGATTTATGTGTGCATCTTCTAATACATGTATCATCCTTTGAGGCTAGTGGTTCTAAGCCAGGAATCATCTTTAATAGATCATTCACCTTATTCATGGACATATCTCAACTATAATGCCAATCTACCTATAAGTCTAGTTTTCCTATCCAGCTTTCTCTGGGGATTCTCTGTCTTATAAGAAGGCTGGCCTTACCAAGGGCTTCAACTCCCACCCTGCTTTTGCCTAGATTCAGGAGATTGTAATTCCAGTCTTCAGACTTTATGGCAAATATTTTATCTACCACACTCCTTCTTGGTCCTCATATAGTTATTTCTGAAAGTCCTCTGGGTACCACCCCTAATGCTCAAAATTCCTTTTTAATGTGGTACATACACGATCCTTCCTCTTGCAATGACAAATTTCCAATGTTTTAGAGGTCTATCTGCCAAAAGTGCTTTGATGATAAAATCAGCACAACTCATTGTCACAAATTTGAAAGGTGCATGTGATCGGAGCTGAGGTCCTAGAACAGCATGTGTCTTAATCACAGCACGAAGGACAGAGGATTGAGGTAATTTTCATAGTGGATGATGTTTGTTCTCCCAAGCCAGCTCAAATGTACTAGGTTGTGCAAGTGAGGACTCTGTGTCTAGACAAGGCTTCCCTAGACAGTCTGATGCTTGTAATCTCACATGAGTAGACCATATATGTGATGTTTTTCTTTATGGCAGGGGCACTCCTGCTACTGCTATTGTCAAACCTGCTTCTTTGGGAGAATGTGGTCTCTCTGCTCACGTGGGCAATGCCAGCTGACTCTCAAGCACTTGCTTAATCAGGCATGTGGTCTATCTGAGAACACCAATAACCTCACTTCAGAAATATTCAATGAGTTTGTAAGTACCTTAGTAACTTCTGGCTTCTCCAAAGAGGAGTTGTCAAACAATATCTGGGCAGTACTGAAGCTCAGTGTAAAAACACTTTGATGAAAATATCATATAATATATACCTTCACAGCCACAAGGAGCTCTCTGCCACTGAGATAAAACTAGAAACATGGAACAATTTAATAAATCTATAAATTTAAGGTGGGAGAAGTCTTTAAGTGATTTTTTTTCATCTAAAACAGATTTTGGTATTTTTAATTATTTTCTTAATTAAAATGCTTCCACTTGTGACACAAAGCCCTAAAATCCATGCCTGAGAACACACTCCGCATTCCTCTTTTGGGTGCTGGGGGCTAGTTTCCATCAGTATGTTTCAATTAGTGCAAAGTAAATACCCAAGAAAGCAGGATGGTTGTAGGGGATGACTTGAATTAATCGGAACTAAAATGAAAGAAATAATGCAGGAGGAGAAAACCAATAGTGGTAATGACAATTATACGAATAGTAGCTTCTCAGAAATCTCCAAACTTGGGAGTCGTTGTAGGATGTGAGCTTCTCTCTCTGAAGAAACTGTTTTATGACTGTAACTAGACCCTGTTTTATGATGAAGGTGCTCTGAAGGCCAATATGTCCCCTCCAAGTTGGTGAAGGTGGCAACAATACACAAGAACTTCAAACAATAGTGAGCTTGCAAGGCAAGCCCCTCATATGTGGAATAAATAAACCCACAATGTCCTATTTAATTGCTAGAAATTCTTTAATTCTTCAATCTTGAGTGACAGTATTTCAGTTTGTTGGGATCCCTTGTAATTCATTAATCTTTACAATTTTGCTCACAATAAAATTTAAATAATCCATATTTTAAGTAATGTATTCAATAAAACACAGTGTCAATAAATATTAATTATATGTAAACATTATTTATATATCTGTATTTTAGTTTCTCATTGTATAATATTTATAAAAATATTATTCTTGATTTTTAAATGACTGATTCTATTATAATCAGCAAATTGAATTTTTGAGGAAATTGATAAAGTGAAGGTATAAAAACTCATTGATAACTGAAATAACAGGAAGCCAAGGATTCCCAAACATAGATATGTATTCAGTGTGCCATTAAGCGCGGTGATTAAAACACCAAATGTTTTGTAGTTTCTCTTTTTCCTTATTCTTTTCAAATAACAACTCTTTAAAAAGCATGCAAAAACAAGACAATAATAAGTCAGAGAAGTTAGTAGACTCAAACAGGAGGAGGAAAAGTGAGATTATAGATCTCACTAACTACACTAAAGGGTCACTTTCCTCATATCTACATTTATATATTTAATGTAGCACTCATCCTGTAGTAGTAGCAATGGACCAAACATATTACTTAGCTGCTCATTGATTCGTTGTCTCCTTTCTGAATTCACCAAATGTTCTAATCATTTCCAGGATAAAATGTATGCTTCAGGTCCAGTCTTATCAGACAAAATCCTCTGGCTATGCTACAAATATTCCCTCCCTGTACCAAATAAAACAACACCAGGCCAAGAGATTCAGGTGAGTGTAATTTCTCATCAAATCAACTGAAAGAGTCCACTGGCTCTGCTAAGCTGCAGGTTGTTACAGAAGAAGCAAAAACAAACCAAATCACCCCCCCCCCCAAAAAAAAAAAACCACTGAGCAATCCAAGCGGGCAAAAATCACAATTCTCATTTGATGCCTTCCCCTTGGTCTTTATAAGTACATGTTGTAAAATATTGAATGTGTTTTACAAGAGGCAAATATGGTTTCTGATGCGACATTGCCAAATTATAAACTTCTAAGTAGTAAATATTACATCTTTCATTCTATTCCTTGACATAACAAATCTTTCTTTTCTTTTCTTTCTTTTTTTTTGACATAACAAATCTTAATATCTTAGGTTTAAAGCAATCAAATATGTAGATACATAGCACATATAATTTGTTTTCTTTAATGATTTTGTATATTCATTATGCATATTCTGTATATTGGCTATGTACAGAATGCATATAAGAAATTGTAAACGTGAGAGAAAGCAATGGCAGAGAATATCTATAAAGAGTTATCCCATGTCTAGGTATTCACAAAGCACTATACTAACACTGCAGCAAATGATCCTCAAAAAATTGTATAACACGTTACAAACACTACACTAGATATCACATGCAATTCAACCTGCAGTTCTTTACTTAATGTGATGCTCAATGTTTTTGCCTAGCTTGAGGTCCTTTTGAACATGACCATAGGGTATGCTGATTGGCTGGAACAACACCCTGATGCAAGTAGTAGCAGATATTGCTGATCTGGAGTCAGTCCCTGGTGTTGAACCTATCATTTCTAAAGTCAGAGAGATAGCTGCAAAATTCATAAGGCTATCAACTAAAAGAAGTCAAGTCATTATTCAACCTGGTAAGTTCCTGCCTTTCACTGCTTTGCTTTTCTTATTCATGAAATCTGTGACCCTGGTAGAGACAAATGCATTTGAAATATCCCCTCTCTTGGGAGAGTGTAATATAGGCATGCTTATAGGTACCCTCATGCCTAAGAGGCTGTTGGTCACTCCAGCTTTCTCTAAGGTGTTGTACCCAGCTGCACAACATGGGGCTCTCAGGAGATAGTAATGTCTCCTCACAATAGTTTGGGTGATATCCTTCCTGCACAGAATGAAAATCTCTTGAGATTTTAAAGATATTATCACAGCATCCCTGGTCTGTCCATATTAAAAGCACCAAGTGGGGTCCTCATTATTTCTGTGGGTTTGTTTTCTTATAGTGGACAGGAGGTATATTTGAATAAAAATAAGAAAAGGAAAACAGTGAACTAATAAAATCAAGATGCACAAATGGTACCCCAGAGATGACACCAAAGATACAGGAAGGTCCTTTCTGGGAGAGCTGACACTAGCTTCTCTACTCTCCTTTGGCCAAAACCACATCTACAGTCAAGTATCAAGTTCTGTCTATTTTTGTGGCAACATACTCCATCTTGGATAAGCTCCACATCAAAGATATATGTGGGGGTCTTCTGCCTAGTTTATAGATAAACAAAATATCTGTATGTGCCTGCTCCAGAATCATGAAATTGTACATTTGTCTGAATATTTTCTTTCCTATATGTCTCCCAAATCTTTATTCAACATTTAAAGTAATACAGGAGAATAATAACTATTAGTACATTTAATAAGAGATTATGTTTTTGGTGATTAGCTTCATCTTGACTTTGAGGAAGATGAGAACTACCTTGCCTCATCTGGACTGCCATCCTTACACCAGTTAAATAATTCCTATCGCCTAGTTTTCTATCATGCACTTCTCACCTGCCTAAATTATGATGGAAAAAGAATTGCCACTCATGTCAAGATCCTGAGATGCAAAATGGTCTACAGACAATGCTAAGTCTCCCTTCTATCTATTCTGAAATGCACAGAAACAGATGGGATACTATACTGCTGTAGGGACCCATTCCTATAAACATTGTGGTTAATTTTATACCTTTTCAGTGTGTACTTATTAATTAAAGAACTCTCCTTGGGCTATTAAAAACTAATGATTTAAAATATGCCTGAAAAGATTAATATCAAACATAGTAAAAGCATTAAGATATTCCCATCAATATCTGTCACAAGTTATATGTGTTTCTTGAAAATAAGATGTAGCACAACTCATCTCAGAAACATTGTGACTCAATGCATTTCATGTAGACTCTTGGTGTGAGATATTATTCTACCAAGAACATGAAAATCTTGGTATAATTTATGAAAGCCAGTAGCAACCATGAGTTAATTTTTACACTCTCCTGAGGAGGAAAAAAACCTGCAAGTATTGTGCCTTTTACTGTCCTTAAGTTCCATGAACTTCTTAGTCCAGAAAGTGTTCACATCTAAGGAGGAAATGGCATGTCCACCAACTGTCTTCAGCTATGCTTGTCTGAGTTCTCTACACAGCACCATCTTAGAACAGCTAATATTATCTCTACCTGGGTTCTAACATGGCTCCTCTGGGCTAATTTGAACTTCATCTGGACACTGTTTAGTACTTTCCCCTCATCCTCTGATGCTTCTTAACACTTCCAGTTGTGACAATGTCACATGAATGGAAATTCAGAAGAAAGAAACTGAAACGGCTGTAAGAACTGCCCGTTTCTACCATTCTTGCCAGAAGATTTCCATGTATGTGACACGATTCCAATTGGATAGAAGATTAGAAGATGGAAAATTTCTACACCATAGTCAGAGGAGCCCTGGAATCTTTGAATGTAAATTTCCGCTTAATGACAGGTACCTCTTTCGTGGAATATCCTAATATGTGTGTGAGATTATTATTAATTAGAATCGCTTAGGGTAATGTGTGTTTTATCCTAAAAACCTCCCTGGCTAGATTTTCCTACTCTCATGTCTGTTCTTTGTGACCCCCTTTAGCCGCTGCTTTTTATCCCATTGCATAAGAATAAAAGCAGCTCAAATAAGTTTATTTACCAACTGATTCAGAGGAATTTCATAACTACTCACTTCACAGTCATAAATCTGCATGGCTGCTGGCCTCTACATTAGTTTTCTGCCAATTTTCTTTTTCTCCTGTTCATTTGCATACAAACCAGTGCAGAACGTCAAATTCATTAGAACTAGTTTACTCCCTGTCTGCACATGGATGTCCTCACCCCCTCACCCTACCTGATCTCTAAATTCCCTGGGGCCTCCAGTCTCTTGAAGGTTAGGTGCATCATCTCTGAATGAACACAGACCTGGCAGTTCTCTACTGTATGTGTGTTGGGGGTCTCATATCAGCTGGTGTATGCTACCTATTTGTCGGTCCAGTGTTTGAGAGTTCTCAGGGGTCCAGATTAATTGAGACTGCTGGTCCTCCTACAGGATCGTCCTTCTCCTCAGCTTCTTTCAGCCTTTCCTAATTCAACAACTGGGATCAGCTGCTTCTGTTCATTGGTTGGGTGCAAATATCTGCATCTGACTCTTTCAGCTGCTTGTTCGGTCTTTCAGAGGGCAGTCATGATAGGTCCCTTTTTTTTTTTTGAGTGTGCTATAGCCTCAGTAATAGTGTCAGGCCTTGGAACCTCACCTTGAGCTGGATCCCACTTTGGGCCTGTCGCTGGACCTTCTTTTCCTCAGGCTCCTCTCCATTTCCATACCTGGAGTTCTTTCAGACAGGAACAATTATGGGTCAGGGATGTGACTGTGGGATGGCAACCCCATCCCTCACTTGATGCCCTGTCTTCCTGCTGGAGGTGGGCTCTATAAGTTCCCTCTCCCTACTGTCAGGCATTTCATCTAAGGTCCCTCCATTTGATTCCCAAGTTTCTTACCTCCCAGGTCTCTGATTGTAAGCAGCATTTTAAAGACTAATTACAATGTTCAAAAATTAGGTTAATCATGGTAACAAAGTCCTGTGTACATACTAAAATCCATGGACCTGTTCAGCTAAAATGTGTGAAATGTGTCAGGTGTATAATATGCATCAGTAGAGATGAAAAGCTCCTTGCACAGGATGAAATGACTAGGCAAAATAATGTGGTATCTAGGGTCCAGCATCTTTTCTACTCTGCAGCTCTGTGGGGAGGCAGCTAGTTCAGATGTCTGTGTTAGGAGGAAGACACAGAGGACAGGCACCTAAATATCACCCAGCTGTTAAGTGTACCACTGGGGAAAGCAGGCAGCAGGAAATGATGGGATTTCCTGATGCTACTAAGATTTTATGGATTTGAGTTTTTAATGTTCTTTCTGGCTATGTTCCCCGCCCCCCCCTCACTTTCCACTTTCTTAGTTGCTAAAGCATAACCATCTGTGTTTTCCTCTTGCCTTTTCAAAAGAATTTGTTCAATTTCTGGCTTCTGGATCTTTGGCTTATCAGCTCTCCTCAGCATCTGGACAACAACTAAAGGATCTAAAGCAAGATGGTGACAAGTGTCTGCTGTGGGCTGAGTTGTGTCCCTAACCACAAAGGTGCATGCTGAAGCATGTCACTGTGAGTGTAACTGGGCTAGATTGTTAGGAGGCAACGAGGGTGATGTGACATGACTTCATAAAGGAGGGACCATGGCCTAAAACACAAACACTATGAAACAAAGGCCGAAGGTGAAGGGGGGAGGGGAGGAAAGGGAAGGGGCAGAGAATGTGGGTTGGAGAGATGGAGATGGAAAAAAAAAGTTGAAGAGAAAGGAGAGGGAAGGGTTCCCTTACCATCATTGGTGAGCAGAAGGCAGTCTGTGTATGCCAGGAGACTTGTTGGGCAACTATTCCCTAATCTTATACTTCCAGAATTCAAGACCAGGAGAAATAAATGTCCTATGTTTATTTCATCCAGTCTCTGTATTGTTAGAAAGAAGCAATCTAGGAGGCTGTTTTCACAAAAAGAACTATGCCTCTGTGTTGAAGGTGTTCATTTCTCTTGTAACAGAGCTTCTGAATATACATGCCCATGTGCTACTGTTTCAAAGGTAGAATAAAATTATTACTCTGCCTTCTTTTCTCCAAGCTCCCTTAGCCTTTTTAAATTTTATTTTATGTAACAATAGGAGGATGAATTCTTCACAGCAGAAAGCATGTATATAATGTCTCTTTCTGGGGTCTGAGGAGATCGCTTAATTGGAAGGGTGCTTGCTGTGCAAGTCTGAGGCCATGATTCTAGATCTCTAGCATCCACTTCTAAGCCTGGACACAGAACAGGGCACCAGTGTTACTGGCATTTGGAAGGCAGGGACAGAGTATTCCTAAGCTCTCTCTGATCAGCTAGTCTGGCCTAGTCAGTGAGCTCCCAGAAGACATTTGACTTCCAACTCTCTCTCTCTCTCTTTCTCTCTCTCTCTCTCTCTCTCTCTCTCTCTCTCACACACACACACACACACACACATACACACACCACACTTTTTCTTCAGTAAAACTTCTTAGAAACATTGGTACACAATTTTGAGCTAGAGTGTGTGGTGTCATCCTTGCCTCCGTGTCACCAGTCACTAACTGTGATTCGAACTTACTTCATACTTTACTCTTTGAAACATGTTTCTTCTGTATTCCCTGTGTCTTTATCCATGCTGCTGGTATCTTACCTTTGGACTTCTACAATGGCCTCCTAATTCTTCTCTGGCTCTGCCAAATGGCTTTTGGTCTGCTACAATTATAAAACCTGCTATAAGGCCTCTCATTCTGCAGTTTCTGTCTTCTAAACCCTTTCTCGGTGTTGTTAGGAAATTTCTCACTGTCAAGCTAGTTATAGGGCTGCATGCTTCATTCCTTCCTTTGTGTTTTTCAGTAGGGTTTTTTTTTCTTTTTTTTTTTTTGTCCTTGAAAGCAGCCCCTCACCCCCCCACCCTCAACCCCCTCTGGAATGCTATCAACCACTTCCCTGTCTAGTTTAACTAGTATTTATGATCAGGATGAACTTAGTTTATATTTTAAATTGAGATGCTTTTGAGAGTAAATGGAGGTACTTGTTAATTATTACTCCAGAGCCACAGGCATGGACGGAAATCATCTTAGCTAAATAATGATTAATGGTTGTGGTTTTCCCAACATGACTCTCTACTCTAACTCCTTTAGGATTCTTCAATAGTAAGACCTAATTTCCCTTCAGCCTCCACCCCACACTCTTCATGCCTCAGCTATAATGAACATAATGGTCATAGTCTGGTTCCTTGGCCAGACTTGAAACTAGAGAGAAAAAATGGACAAATAGAATCTTCCTTGTCTTTTTAGGATCAATCTGTGAGTGATCAGCCATGCTCTTCCTATTGACTAAGTTTTTAAAGCTCATATACTACCACTATTATTCACGTAGCAGCTGAGAGGTTATCAAAGTGACCCAGACCTCTGGGCCTGAGACCAAAACTAAGGTGTTGGGTTCTCCAATGTTCAGTATCATTTTACACAGGGAGGAAAAGTCAGGAGCAAATAGAAGAGGATCCTGAACAATCTAAACCTGGATTGGAATCAGCAAAATGTTCAACCAAGCAAAAGTGAGCTTCTGACTGAATTATGAAAAGAAAAATCAAGCACAAACCCAGGAAAATAGAATCTAGAGTGTCAAATGATCTACCCGGTTTTTCTTCGCATATAATATATAGCATATAACAACAACAACAACAACAACAACAACAACAGCATGGTCAAGCATGCTACAGGAACAGATAATATGACAAAAAATGTCAGACAGAGCTTCTCTGGCTCACAAGTTCAGTGCTGATTCTAAAAGGGAAAGAATGATCCAATTTGACAATTTTTCTCCACTCTTGAATCAGGCTGAGGAGCCAGAAGATATAAGATAATTCTTTTATACATTATATATATTATATTTATATATTATAGCTAAGAATTCTAAGAATCCATGATTAGTACATTCAAGGTAACAAGGAGCTAAAAGCAAAGATAACATCAGAGACATGACAAATATTAAGTATAAAATTACTAAAACCAAGATGTGTTTATGTGGATTTGATATTAGATTTAGACATAAGAGGGTTTTTTCACTTTTCTGAAAGTAAGAAAATATTAAGATAAGAAAAGGTTAATATACAGAAACAGAGGTAGGTACACAGCAGTGAGGTAGCCGCACATGTATGCTGTCATAATCTTAGAATAAAGGAAGGACACAAGACAAAATCATGTCAGAAACAATGAAAGGAGAGGGGCAAGTCTGCTTGAAATGCGTGAAGGTGCCTTCTGATGCCCATCTCTAAGAGCAATGTCCGTGTGCCGATAAGAAATGAAAAAGCAAGTTTGAGAGTTAGTGATAAAACTAGGTAGCCCACCAGACAAGAAATTACAAAACCCCTTGTTAATCCGATGTAAAGCAACTTACAAGGCAACCAAGTAGGCATGCATTATGATCACTAAGAAAGAGCAGAACTCAGAGATTTCTGGTTCTAGCCTTAAAGAGTGCTCTACATAACGTTAAGACATTCTCCAAATGCAGCTGCAAGCTGGGCAAATGCATTTTAAAGAAAAGAATCATGGGCATTGGAGTGCAACCCACACGCAGGAAGTGGGCACTATGACATAAGAAGAAAGAAGTTGAAAATTTCATTGGAGACCTGAAATGTCCGAAAGACTCTAGCTGAGCTACTATCTGAAATTAAGAATTCAGTAGCGGGACTGGGCAGATAGTCCACTGGATAAAAGTACTCACTACACAGCACGAGGACCTGAGTTTAAATCCCAAGCAAATACATTAAAATCTTGGTGTGGTTGGTCACATGCCTATAGTCCCCAGGCTATGGGGATTAGAGATAAAAAGATCTCTGAAGCTTGTTAGCTGCCATCTAGTTCCAGGTCCAGTGAGAGAGCCTATGTTAAAGGACTATGACAGAGAGTGACAGCAGGACACTGAAAACACATGTGTGCACATAACACACACACACACACACACACACACACACACACACACACACACACATTTAGTAGATTGTTTCTTTTAGGTAAGCAAAGGGAAGGACAGAGTTTGTAACTCAGAAGTCAGATCAATGTAAACCCACTATAGTGAGACACAAAAAGGAGAGCTGGACACAAAGACAGAAATTTTAAGAAATACGCAAAATGAAGGCACAGATATTGCAAAATAATTTTACAACTTAAAACACTCAAATCTCAGTTTTAAGATGCTTCACAAGTTCCAAACAAAGGCAGCCGTACTGACTGAGGATGAGCGACCTCTAGTACTACAGAGGCAAATTGCTTTAGGAAGAGACAAATAATGAACCTGAAAAATAGTGGAGCAAAAGTTTGCATTGAAAGAAGCTTTGGCGACATGGAACAGAAATGACAGAAGAAGATAAGCGTAAATTACAACTTCAAAATTAGGAATTTACCTGCCTATAGAGGGTTTAGCATCTAGTGAAAGCATATTCGAATGTAAATGCAAAATAAAATAATTTCAGCAAAATGATCATTTTCTAACCATCACTAAGTTTCTGGAGAACTCATGATCTTTATATGGAATAAAATACTCTTCATGTGGCTACCTTGGGTGAAATACTTTATGCTGTTGGTCTAGAGCCTCACCCATTGACATCCTCTTGTAATGGAACACTCAATTAACATATACAAACAAGGGGCAGAGTGTTAGTTTAACTAAATGCTTACAAATTTAAATGTAAGTAGATTAATTCCCCAGGTGAGGATAAAGATGAGAAGATCCAACTAACATTTCCTTTGAAAGTGATGATGTTTATGTACTTCTGTTTACTTAGGCCAATTAAATCTTACTTTAGTGAGATGTTGTATTTTCAGGTTTTGCAGTATTAAATTTGCTTAATTTTCTGAAAATAAATTACCTGTAAACAAATAAATCAGCAGGTTTAATGTTGTATCTCAAATAAGTACCATTCTTATATTAAAATACTTTTATCTCTAGTGAAGTTTACATATAATTAAGATCTGTTTAAATGAATACCTTTTGATAGATCTTTAAAGACAATTATTAGATGCAAATGAATGCATTATGGTCCTATACTTACTTTCTACTAAATAGAACAAGTAGGGTTTCCTACTGTAATGGAACACCATGTTACTTGATAACTTAGTTCTGGCCTCTGAGTGCTCTGAGCTCAGCAATAAGTTCCCAGCTTAGCTTTACCTTTAGCAGTCCTCCTCCTCCTCCTCCTCCTCCTCCTCCTCCTCCCCCTTCCTCTTCCCCTCCCCTTTCTCTTCCCCTCCTCTTCCCCCTCCCCTTCCACTTCCCCCTTGGTGTGATCACAGGAGAACACTGCCGTATCCAGCTCATAATTTATATCGTTCAAGCCTACTAGAATGGCTTGAAATAAAAGTTTATTTATATGTGCTACTATTTATTTATTTATTTAACTCCAGATTTTATTCCCTTTGTACACCCCTCCAAGTGTTCCACATCTTATACCTCTTCCCCACCCCCTGTCTCCACAAGGATGTCTCCACCCCCCTACCCTCACCCCACCTGACCTCTAAACTCCCTGGGACCTCCAGTCTCTTGAGGGTTAGGTGCATCATCTCTCACTAAACCCAGACCAGGCAGTCCTTTGCTGTATGTGTGTTGGGGGCCTCATATTAGCTGGTTTTTGCTGTATGTTTGGTGGTCAAGTGTTTGAGAGATCTTGGGGGTCCAGGTTAATTGAGACTACTGGTCTTCTTGCAGAGTAGCCCTTCTCCTCATCTTCTTTTAGCCTTTCCTTAATTCAATCACAGGGGTCAGCAGCTTCTGTCCATTGGTTGGGTGTAAATACCTGCATCTGACTCTTTCAGTTGCTTGTTGGATTTTCTGGAGGGCAGTCATGCTAGATCCATTTTTATGAGCTCTCCATAGCCTCAGTAATAGTGTCAGGCCTTGGGGCCTCCCTTTGAGCTAGATCTCAATTTTATTTCAATTTACTGTTACAGTACATTATTTTTTAAAAGTTAAACAAATAAACAGACCGTGCAGATAGATATTCTAGCAAAATCCTTGCTTTGAAATTGCTTTATGTAAGTCCCAAGTTAACCAAGTTTAAGAGTTGACTTCTATGCAATCATGGATGTTATTCCAATGAAATATAACAGAAATACATAACACAGGCTATATTTTTCTCAGCCTCTAATATTATGTTTTCTCACCACCTTTTATTTGCCTTGTGACCAATGATTCATATGTTATTCTGTTACTAAGTCATAACCCCGTTTGCTCTACCAATTTCTGTATCTGGGTGATTTGAATGTTTCTTAGAGAATTCATGTGTCAGAAATCGGTCTTCACTATGTTATACTGACAGTAGGATCTAGAGGCAGAGCAAGGGAATGTCATGTCAATAAGGGAGTCATTGTTCTCAGCACTGATAGGTATTGTGAATGCATTATAAAAGTGGGCCATTCTTTACATGTGGTGCCTTCTTTCTGCCTCTACACAATACCCTGCCACTTCTCTGCTCTGTTAGGATGCAAGAGCCTTACCCCACTCAGCCACCTAATCTTAAAACTCCAGCCTCCAGAATGCAAGCTATACATGTCTTGCCAGGATAAATTGCCTAGTCTCAGGATTTATGTCACAACAATTGAGAATAGACTCAGAGACAGGACAAGTTATATATATATAATGTACCACAACCATTAAAACTAACTATCTTGAGAAAGATTGATTAATTTCATGGTGTCTGTATGCTTTTGTCTTCCAAAAGAACTGTGAGTGCTAGTGTTTAGCTTAATAAAATACAGAACTACCTATGAGGTAAGACTCTGGGTACACCCGTGAGGAATTAACTTGGTTTGGTTACCTACTGTGGGAAGACTCACCTTGACTTGGGGTAAGATTACTCCCTGAGCTTGGATCCTGGACAATACAAGATGGAGAAAGAAAGATGAGCAGTAGTGTTTATCTTCCTCTGCTTGGTAACTGTGGATACAAGGCCAGTTGCTTAAAGTGCCTGCCACCATGATTTCCCCCTTTGTGATGAATTGCAGGCAAAGATAAGCCCTTTCTCCCTTAAGTTGCATTTGTGAGAATATTTTCTTACAGTGACAGAAAGGGAATGGAAAACCACTATAATACTAATTAAGATGAAGTACATCAGAGAGATTCCTTTACTACAAAGCAGCTGACTGTGGAATAGGTGCTATGGCGTTCATCATCACATTGTGTGGTTATCTTGCTATGAGTTAAACTTCTTTTAAGTTCATTAGACCTTTATATATCTGGAATGGTGGGGACAGCCTTGTCTCACAACTAATGATATCTTGAAATATAACTATCTCTCATCCAATTCATACCTTAGAATATCAAAGAGTGAGAAATGAATCAACTTCCCCAGAGGCACAGATCTCTTTTGTTATATGCCTTGTTTTCTTTCTCTGGTTTTTGTTTTCATATAGTGAAGAAACTCCATGAATTCCATCACCCATTATTTATTTGGATGTTGCATGAATGGTAACTTCCTACTTTATGAACTAGTTTACTTTAACTTAAGAGAGCTCACATTATTAGAGAAAATACTTGATAGCTCATTAAGTGGTTTTTCCACATAGCTGTAGATTTTAGCTTATGAAGCTAAAAGTATAAAAAGTAGTTCAGTGAATCTTTTCTCGAATAGCAGTAAGAGTTTTATCCTTTCCAACTCAAGATTAGATCATCGATCCAGTGATTCCTTGAGTATCATGAATTACAAATTTTCATCACCTTGGTGACCTGTCCCTTGGCTTGCCAAAATCTTTGATGTGTAGAAAAAGAGCTGACTGTAATATAACCGAGAAGAATTTTTTATACCACATTTGCGAGCATTGATAGATTCTTTTCAACTGACATATGTCAAGCTGTAAAAAGAGTTTTTACTATTTCAGGAAATTTTGCCCCTGCCTCTTCCTTAGGACTGAATTGTTGTATTAATGAATCCACTATATTCTGATGAAGAGCTGATTCTCACATTTTTTACAGAGGCATCAGAATCCATTCTGGGCACCTTTGTTAAACTCTGTCCCGAGTCTCTTCTTTAATCTTAGTGGTGAAAAAGTGACTAAAGGTGAGCTGTGTGTTTCTATGACTCCTCATGATAAATTTATTAATTCATAGAGCGAAACGACTGCTTAAATTTAAATCAAGACAAATATCTTTAGAGTTATGTTTCCAAGCATCAAGTACTATTTATGTGATGGACATACAGGATTTTTTTTAAAAGAAATTTGTTGTTATTGCATGTGTTATGTATATATATATATATATATATATATATATATATATATATATATATGCACATGCATGTACTGTGGCATATGCTTAGAAGTCAGAAGACAACTTTATGAAATTGTTTTTTTTTTCTTCATTTAACCTCTGTTTGGGTTCTGAGAATCAAACTTGGTAGTCAGAGTGACTGAATAAACAACTTCCCCTTCTGACCTGTCTCAACCATCCCTTTCCTTTTTATCCTTAGCCACATCATTTTCAGTTCAAAATACATAGCTACACCAATTTGCAATATTGCTCATGCCACTTTCTGAAAGAATAGAATATCAGTTTTATGGTGAGATTTTTTACCACTGATCCAGGTAGTAACTTCTAGTCGATGAGAAATATTCTTCTCCTCTACTGCTGACCCTCTCGCCCACTCTACCCACTGCTGACCCTCTCGCCCACTCTACCCACTGCTGACCCTCTCGCCCACTCTACCCACTGCTGACCCTCTCGCCCACTCAACCCACTTCTGACCCTCTCGCCCACTCTACCCACTGCTGACCCTCTCGCCCACTCTACCCACTGCTGACCCTCTCGCCCATTCTACCCACTGCTGACCCTCTCGCCCACTCTACCCACAAGACCTATGTGGGACTGTTTAGAATCTGAATCTAGAGTCCCAACCAGAACTTCAGCTTGGAATAAAAAAAAAAAACATGTTCCAACCAACAATTCAGGAGGCAAATCTTAGATGCAGTCCATCAGGAGACCCAACTTTGAATCATCCCTACCCATCAATGGTCCTTGGAATGTGGTTAGAGGACCCCAGTTAGAGGACCAAAGCCAGTTCTCTTCCTATTTGTCTGATACCTATCAGCCACTCCTACCTACCATGACAATCTGGGACCAGTTGGAGTCTGGACCCTAGAATGCAGAGTCGTCTCCAGCACAGTCATCCCACTTGTCCACTGTCTCATATATTAAGGTAATAGCAAACAAAGTCTTGAACATCCATCAAATAAAGGCTGAATATCCATACCAAGAACCCTCCTAAACATTGAGATCCATGTTTTTATATCTGTTTTCCTCTTAGGCCAAATAGGTAGGTTCTTTGGGATAGAATAGACTTTTATTTCCTGGCGATCCTACGTTGTTTACTTTTACTTTTGCTTTTGTATTTGTTCTATCTGGTTGGAAAGCTTCTCTATGAGACTGAAAATTAAAACATGATTTTTGAATTGTTGTATGTGACTTGGAAGAAAGAAAGGGGAGGATGAAATGAGGAATTGATGTCCCAGGTGATCTCACTTCCTGGAGTAGCCCAGACGCCGAAGGTAATGCTCCTTTCTGCTCTCTTTTATACCTTGGCCTTGTGCAGGACTTTCAAATGTTCCAGGAGATGTGTTGCTAGACTAACACAGACTTCTCTTGCTGCCTTAGCTCTAACTCAGTGATGACTTTGAAAGATCCAAGGAGAACCCGAGAAATCAATCTTTTGCTTCCAATTTATATGCTCAACTGATTTGGGGAGATTTTTGTTTTTGTTTTTGTTTTTTGTTGGTGTTGAAATGCATACCAATAAATTTGTAATCAGTCTCAGAATGCTTGGGAGAATTTTAAATTTGTTACATTTGTAAGTTTAATTCATTTAAACTTCAAAGATTTGTTCATCATTTGGAATCATTCTGGTTGTTAAGATGAAAAAATGCACCCAATCAAGCATATGAAGTGGCGTACTCCAATTTGTAAATGGATTTAGAAAATTTTAGGGGGATTTAATTAAGTTTTTTCATCAGTCTGGTTGTTTTAGGGGCCAATTTACTTTGTGCTACTTGAGTTGATCAAACACTAATCCAAGCTCTCTGCAAAACCTTCTTTATTTTATATTATGTTTGATAGATGTACAAACAGGATAGAAGATTTGAGAACTGAATTTAATGATTTAAGGCAAATTACATGTCTATTTTGTTTTACTTTAATCAACAAAACATTAAAACACAAACAACCGGAGCTCTTTCCATATAAAGCAGGGCCCTTGGGCAAAATTTACCTTGATACTACTAACAATTCAACTGTTTCTGACATGTGTGTTTTGATATTGTCCCATTTTTCTTTGCATAGCCAGACCATTGGTTTGTCTTGGGGAGGACTTTCTCAGAGTACATGTTGTAATCGAGGGACCCATCTCATCCAAGATAGGTGTGATTTATAATTCATTCCTAGGGCCTTTTATACAGATTTCTATCAATCTGTCTGGAATCTTTCCCCAGGTTGGGTCTTCTGTTTTCCCTTCACTCCCTGCATTTTTCTTCTCTGTCCTCTTCTCATGGTTGCGTCAAGGCCTTCTAGCTCCTTAAGTGGTACATCTTTCTTGTTGCTCTAGTGTTTATTTCTTGAATAGACTCACTTCGTTTTACCCCAGTCATCTGGTCCAAATGCATTTTTTCCTCTGTGGAGCTGGCTGGGGAGTCATGTCCATAGGGATAGAATCAAGGAAGATAAGACAATACACAATTGAAGTTAACCCTTTATTAGACTAAAAATTTGACATGTTTCTGTGAATTTCATTATAAACAACCTGTTTTTTGTTTGTTTGTTTGTTTGTTTTGTCATTGTGAGAACATTAGTCCAACTATTAAAGTGAGGACTGTAAAACATTAAGATATTTCCCATAATGTGGTGGTGATCTTATAGCATCTACATGAAGCGCTACTAATTGGGATTCCCACAGACTAAATCACAACATCTTTTGCTTTTTATTTTTTCATATCAGTTCCTTTACTCTCTAATCTGTTCCTCTTTCCCAGAAAGATGCTCTCTTGCCTAAGACATACCCGCAGCCAACCAGGCCATTTTCCTTTTTTCTTTCTCTCCTATCAGTAGGAGCCCCACTGTATCCTAGACCCTCAGACTCTGAACATGAGACCCCCACATAAATCTAATATCCAAGAGGTTTGTTAAGTGGGAGCTTTTATGCCTCTCTGTCTGTGCTTAGTGGTAGTTTGCCTTTCATGCTGGAACTGCAAGTTTGTCCTGAAACTTCCAGCTTATTTGGTCCTATGAAATCCCTTTCTCTATGTCTATAAACCATAACTTCCAAAGAAATACCAATTGGACACTCTGTACCTGTTGCTAACTGACCTACTAAACTAGAGACACATGATCTTTCTGCATGATAACTGCAGTGATTTTTCTGGCCTTGTGATTGTAACACCTGGATGGTATGTCCTGGATTTGTCAACCTTGATTGAAACTTGAGGTCCCTTAATTCCCTGAATGTCATTATTCATCTGCTGGTTTTACCCTCGAGAACAGGTTCTGCCACTTGGATAGTTTCTCCATGGCAAGCCCCTTCGACTTCCTGCTGTCATTTCTCTTCCTGCTGCCCTGCTTGAGCTCCCAGCATCCAAAAAGCCCAGATGAGTTATGACTTTGCACATCCGTAGATCAGTTTTAATTGATGTTCACAGGCATGTCTCTAAGTCACTCTGGGAGGTCAAGGTGTCTTCTAAATCATCAAGGAAAGGATAAATTATGTTCAGTAAAATTTTATTATTCCCATACTTTCATTCTTTAGAACCTAGTTATCCACATAGGGATATAGTTAACCCTTTATTAATCAGATTCATCAAGAGCCCATTCCACAAAGCTTAAAATTTACTGCCTTAGTTGGGAAAGTACGAGATTACTGAGTATTTCACTCTGTGTTCAGTATTTGCTCTCAGTTGCATAGATTTCTGATAGGGTTTAGTGTGACAGGAGGCAATTTTCTAGCAAATGAGCCCTTCACATCTTGACAAATCATAGCAACCCTCAACTTTTATTGTAGCCATGCCTACAGCCTCATGGGGCATGCTATCACTCTCTCAAATGTAATTCTTTGTTTGTTTGTTTGTTTGTTTGTTTGTTGTTGTTGTTTTGTTTTGTTTTTTTGAGACAGGGTTTCTCTGTGTAGCCTTGGCTGTCCTGGAACTCACTTTGTAGACCAGGCTGGCCTCTAACTCAGAAATCCTCCTGCCTCTGCCTGTCACGTGCTGGTATTAAAGGCATGCACCATCATGCCCAGCTCAAATGAAATTCTTAAATAATTATCAGTGAGAGAAAGTCCAAACTATAGCAGCCAGGAGGACTCATTAAATGTTCTACATGTTGCCACCTGCTTGGTGTAGGGAGTGAGGCTTTCTGTGTTGTTTCCAGGCTGAAATAAAATAAAGAGTTAAAGCTGCTAAAAGACCATGTGCTATTTCCCTGCTTTTGGTTTCCTTTTGACAGTGACTCAAGATGATGCACATTGAGAAACAGAACTCTAAAGTGACTTCCCAAGTCACCCAGTGAGACAGTTTCTAAGTCATGACTCTGCATGACTTAGTTGTGGAAGAGTTTGCTTTAAACCCCTGGAGCATTGAGATTGTGGCTCCAAGATTACAGCATTAATTGCAACTTACACACTCATATTATCCATTGTTCCAACACCACCTTCCATTTACTTGACTTCTTTCCCCACAGTCTTGTTTATTGTTTTACCTCAGGTATCCATCCCTTTCAATTGCATGTTGATTGCTGACAATCACAGATCCTTTGAATCAACTCTAAATTAAAGTCCTCTATGTTTCACACACTAGTCTCTGTATTTCTGCTTCAACTTAACTCCATCAATTCCGTCAACCCTAACTTTTGCTCTTCCTTGATATACATGTCCTAATTTGTCTTTGAATCCAGGTGTGATTATACAGTTTATCATTATGGCAACTCAACAGGAGAAAATGAGTCCCAAGAGCAGGCACAAGAGTCAGAGACCTGGAAAAAT
Organism: Mus minutoides; assembly: GCA_902729485.2. NCBI lineage: Eukaryota > Metazoa > Chordata > Mammalia > Rodentia > Muridae > Mus > Mus minutoides. The sequence continues at coordinate 294,740 of LR750291.1, read as the reverse complement.
ACTAAGCTAATAGCTATAATATCTATATCTATCTATCTATCTATCTATCTATCTATCTATCTATCTATCTATATGTGTGTGTATGTGTATATATATATATTTATATATATATAAACAGAGATATATTTATGTGTGTGTGTGTGTGTGTGTGTGTGTGTGTGTGTGTGTATGTGTGTGTGTGTATACAGGGCCTATGTATATCCACATAAGTCCTGTGCCTGCTGCTTTAGTTTCTGTGAGCTCATTTGAATCTTGCTTATTTGATTCGGAAGACCTTGATCTCCTGGTGCCTTCCTTCCCCTCTGGTTCTTACACTCTTTCTACCTCTCGTTTTTCAGAATTCCCTAAGTTCTGAGGGGAGGGATTTAACTCTCTCTATATACTGTCCAGCTGCGGTTCTTGCACCTGTTCCCCTCTGCTCCTGGAAGAAGCCTCTGTGATGGGGACTGGATAAGGCACAGATCTATGAGTACAGCAGAAGGCATTAGAAATAATTTTTTAGTGCTTTTTTTTCCCAGTAGCATTTGATTTTACCCTAGGTTTGTGGGCTATCTAGTCTTCAGTTCTTGGTTACCTAAAAAATGTCAAGTGTAGGCTTCTTCTCATGAGGTGGCCCTTAGGTCACATCAGGCTATTGCCACAAGTTCTGTTCCACCATTGTCTTAGCATATTATGCAGGCAGGACAGATTGTAGCCAAAGGTTTTGTGGTTGGATTGGTGTCCACATGGCTCTTCTGGTAGCTGGGTCCTCAGGTAGTAGTATGTCCAAATTCCTGAGAAACTTTCAGACTGATTTCTAAAGTGGCTGTACCAGCTTGCAATCCCACCAACAATGGAAGAGTGTTCCTCTTTCTCCATATCCTCACCAGCATCTGCTCTCACCTGAGGTTTTGAGGTGTGAGGTGGAATCTCAGGGTTGTTTTGATTTGCATTTCCCTGATGACTAAGGGTGTTGAATATTTCCTTAGGTGCTTCTCAGCCATTTGGTAATCAGTTGAGAATTCTTTGTTTAGCTTTGTACCCCATTTTTAATAGGGTTATTTGGTTCTCTGGAGTCTAAATTCTTGATTTCTTTGTATAAATTGGGTACTAGCCCTCTATTGCAAGTAGGGTTGGTAAAGATCTTTTCCCAATTTGTTGGTTGTCCTTTTGTCCTATTAGTGGTGTCCTTTGCCTTTCAGAAGCTTTGCAATTTTACAAGATCCCATTTGTCAATTCTTGATCTTAGACCATAAGCCATTGGTGTTCTGTTCAGGAAAATTTTCCCTGTGCCCATGTTTTTGAGGCTTTTCCCCACTTTCTCCTCATAAGTTACAGTGTATCTGGTTTTATGTGGAGGTCCTTGATTCACTTGGACTTGAGCTTTCTACAAGGAGATAAGAATGGATTTATTTGCAATCTTCTACATACTAACCTCCAGTTCAACCAGCATCATTTGTTGAAAATGCTGTCTTTTTTCCACTGGATGGTTTTAGCTTCTTTGTCAAAGATGAAGTGACCATAGGTGTGTGGGTTCATATTTCGGTCTTCAATTCTGTTCCATTGATCTACCCGTCTGTCTCTGAACAAATACCATGCTGTTTTTATAATGATTGCTCTGTAATACAGTTTTAGATCAGCGATGGTGATTCCCCCAGTTCTTTTCTTGTTGAGAATAGTTAGTGCTATCCTGGGTTTTTGTTATTCTAGATAAATTTGCAACTTGCTCTAACTCTATGAAGAATTGAGTTGGAATTTTCATGGGTATTGCATTGAATTTGTATGTTGCTTTTGGTAACAATCTACAAGCATGGGAGATCTTTCCATCTTCTGAGATTTTGATTTCTTTTTTTAGAGACTTGAAATTCTTGTCATACAGATCTTTCTCTTGTTTGATTAGAGTCACACCAAGGTATTTTATATTATTTGTGACTATTGTGAAGGGTATTGTTCTTTCTCAGCCCATTTATCCTTTGAGTAGAGAAAGGCCACTGACTTTTGTGAGTTAATATTATATCCAACCACTTTTCGGAAGTTGTTTATCAGGTTTAGGAGTTCTTTGGTGGAATTTTTGGGATCACATAAGTATACTATCATATCATCTGCAAATAGTGATATTTTGACTTCTTCCTTTCCATTTTATACCCCTTTGACCTCCTTCTGTTGTCTAATTGCTCTGGCTAGGGCTTTGAGTACTATATTAAATAGGTAGGCAGAGAGTAGACAGCCTATCTAGTTCCTGATTTTAGTGGGATTGCTTCAAGTTTCTCTTCATTTAGTTTGTTGTTGGCTACTAGTTTGCTGTGTATTTCCAGCCTTAATCTATGGTGATCTGATAAGATGCATGGGATTATTTCAATCTTCTCGTATTTGTTGAGGCCTGTTTTATGACCAATTATATGGTCAATTTTGTAGAAGGTACCATGAGGTGCTGAGAAGGTATATTCTTTTTATTTAGGATGTAAAGTTCTATAGATATCTGTTAAATCCATTCAGTTCATAACTTCTCTTAGTTTCATTGTGTCTCTGTGTTCACTCTGTTTGTGTTTCCATGATCTGTCCATTGGTGAGAGTGGGGTGTTGAAGTCTCTCACAATTATTGTGTGAGGTACAATGTGTATTTTAGTAGAGTTTCTTTTACAAATGTGGGTTCCCTTGCATTTGGAGCATAGATGTTCAGAATTGAGAGATCATCTTGGTAGATTTTTTTCCTTTGATGAGTATGAAGTGTCCTTTTTATCCTTTTTGATAACTTTTGGTTGAAAGTTGATTTTATTCAATATATGAATGCTTATTCCAGCTTGTTTCTTTGGACCATTTACTTGAAAAATTGTTTTTCAGCCTTTTACTCTCAGGGACTGCCTGTCTTTGTCACTGAGATGTGTTTCCTTTTCTTAAGTCAGTGTCATTTGTATATAGAAGAGCTACTGATTTTTTAAAATCCTCTATCCAGTCACTTTTCTGAGGGTTTTGATCAGCCGTAGGTGTACCTTGATAGAATTTTGGAGGTCACTTATGTATATTATCATATCACCTGTTAATAATGTTATTTTGACTTATGCTTGTCAAATTGAGAAAATTTCCATTTCTTTTAGATGTTTCATTCTTTTGGAGCACAGGTCTTTACAATATGATCTATGATTTTTTTTTTTTTGCACTTCATGTGGGTGTATTATGTCCCTTGTTTTTCATTTCTGATTTTCTTAATTTAGATAGACTCTCTGTGTCTTTTAGCTTGGAGAAAGCTTTGTCTATCTTCTTGATTTCATCAAAGAACCAACTCTTTGCTTCATTGATTCTTTGTATTGTTCTCTCTGTTTCTATTTTATTGATTTCAGCCCTCAGTTTGATGATTTCCTGCTGACTACTCTTGAGTATGCTTACTTTTTCTTGTTGTTGTTGTTCCAGAGCAGTGGTTCTCAACCTGTGTGTTATGACCCATTTGGAGATTGAACATCCCTTTCACAAGAGTCACTTAAGGCCATTCTGCAATTCAGATATTTGCGTTACAAGTGATAGCAGTAGCAAAATTACAGTTATGAAGAAGCAATTTTATAGTTGAGGGGGTCACTACAACATGAGGAACTATATTTAGAGGTTGCAGCATTAAAAAGGCTGAGAAGCCCTGTTTCAGAGTGTTCAAGTGTGATGTTAAGTTGCATATATGTGATCTCTCCAATTTTTTTTTAATGTAGGTTCTGCTGTGAGCTTTCTTCTTAGCACTGTTTTTTCATTGTGTTCCATAAATTTGGGTATACTGTGTATTCATTTTCATTGAATTGTAGGATCTCTCTCTGTCTCTCTGTCTGTCTGTCTCTGTCTGTCTCTGTCTCTCTCTCTGTCTCTCTCTCTCTGTCTGTCTGTTTTGACTCATTTTTTTCAATCTGTAGAGTGTTGTTCATTTCCCAGCAATTTTAAAGGCTTTTTGTTTTAGTTGCTGTATAGTGTTAATCCATGATAGTCTGTTAGGATGTAGGGACTTATTTCAATTGAGAGGAGAGCGAGAGCAAGAGCAAGATCACATATCCTGTTCTGGTCTCTTTATGTATGTGCACCTTCATATGCATTTACCACACATGCATATGAGATCTACATTCCAAATGTGTGACCACTACCAAAAGATATTCAAACTCCAGTACAGACACACAATTATCAAAATTTTCAGTTCTAAAGAGAATAAAGTGGCTTGATTATTTTGGTTTTTATTCTGCCTGTGCTTAAGTGCAAGATGGCAGTTTTTACCATAGAACCTAGAAAGTGAGTTTTAATTCTACTTTTGATTTTTTTTTTTTGATCAAGCACTCTGAGAAAGGAGACCCATCTCCTTATAACTAAGAATTCCAAAAAGATCAAAAGTAAACTTAGGTTTTATTTTTGTTAGCATCCAGCAATGGGTTATCATATATGGCTCTATTTATATGCTAAATGCCTTTTCATTTATCTGTGCATGTTTAGATATGAAATCCTCTCCCCTGTTCTTTCTCTTATAAACATACCTCAGCTTTGTAATTTTAAGATAGGTTATAATAAAAGTAACTAAACTTTACTTATACAATTAATTTAGGGTATGTTACATTAGGTTCAAAACCTGGACTCTTCAGTACTAATTTTGAATATTTGTGTTGCTCATTCCAATAGTATTTTAAACTTACTTACTTTATTTGTTTGTTTATTTATTTATTATGCTTCCCCTTGAAAACTTTTGCAAGCTCAGGCAGTGATTCAAAGGTAGAGCCGCCTTGATAAAACAGGGCATAATCAGTAGACCTTTCATATTGCTAATGTAGTTTTATGCTCTACCTTTGCCCTGGTAAGTAACCATGATACCAGCTCCCTCCCAGATTCCCTTGAATTCTCAGATAAAAAACATAAATACACAGTTGTTCCTTTTCAACTTGTCTTAAGACACAATTTTGAACTACTATCTCCCACCTGAAAAAGTGTGCCTTTATCAGTTTCTTATCTCAGTCTCTCCCACCTGCCTTAAACTTCAGTTGCTAAACTCCCCTGACCACCCACCTGTAGGAGAGGCCTGTGTGACCACTCCATTTTGACAGAAGTCCCTTCTGTCCCTTCTGTCCAGCAAGTGGCCAATGGCTTTCTTTATGGACAGATCAAGAACCAACTGGGGAACAGGACCTTAACAGAACAGCCACCCTCTATATTAATACGATTTGGAGAGAGCTTTACAATTAGCAGAATGAGGAGTTACTGGTACCTGACACCTGATAGTGGCTTTGAATGAGTCACTTTTCTGTAGGTATTAGATGCCTGATTTAAATAATAATGAGATCAAAGCTTATAGTTCCAAGGGCCCTCTTTGGTACTTAACTATCCATCACCTCTTTCCCTTCTTATCTTTACAACAAATGCCAGGGAGTGAACAGTTAGGTCTTCGATTTGCTTTATCATATGGATTTTGCAGGCTAGTAAACACTCAAAACTGCTGCCCTTCCTGTTCATTTCATACCTTATCCTGCCCCACTCATTTTCACAGTAGTTTTTGGCTCACTGGCTGCAGAAATGAGAACTTAACTCCAAGTACTGATAACATGTCCTTTATTGGATCTGGGTGAAGTTTCTCCTGCAAGATATGAATATGTAATTCAAGACAGATCCATGAAAGGTTTCCCTGAATTTCTTCAAGTTGAATTAAGATAATTCTTTTAGATTCTCAGGCCATAGACTCAATGGCATATGAGTGCCTTGTGTCTCCTAATGTGCAGCTCACACACAAGTTTGAGAAAATGCATCCCTGGTAGAAGGGAAGAAGGAGAGATAACAGGTTAGAGGACTAGAGTTTTAGAAGGAAAGTGTATATGCTCTGGAGCAGTGGTTATGGGTATCTCCAGATTGGGGCTGTTTAGAGTTCTTAGAAACAGCTGCTGAGATGAGATTTGTCATATTATACACTTTTAGCCATCTGTGTCTATGGATCCATCAGTGGTGTTGGTACAAATATTGTAGAGTGAAAGGCCTCTTCATTGTCTTCAATTAAGGAAGGGATTTGAACACTTAATAGGGAGCTTGGACATTTTATATACATTTCAAAGAGGGAGAGGCATTCTAAGTTTCAAGATCCTGATGGACCTTTGTTTCACCTGGCTCTTCCTAAATGGAAAACCCCAATTGTCCCAACTGGATCTTTACCAGCATTCCTGGGTTGGGTAATTATGCTTCTCTGGGATTCTAGATCAAATTCTAGATCAAATCCCCTGCACCCACTCCCCATCCTGTAGCAGGTGGAGTCTTTGTGAGATATCACAGAGCTTTTGAACTTCTTTGTTTTCATTGGCTATCAGTAAGCTGTATATCTCATCATTAAGTTTTCCCAGGAAGGGATGTTTCCATAGGGACATCCATGGATGCCACTATTAGTATTGCCTTACATTTACTAAAAATGTCAAAATTATTAGACTCCATCTTTGAACATCTTAATTAGAAAGACTGAGCTAGGGCCCAGAAACCTATGCTATTTATCAGTTGTTCAAATGGTTTTAATGTATTTTTTAATTTCAAAACCATGCACGTAGAATATCAATGTCATGTAGCTACAGCCACTAGACAGCACTGCTTTATTGGCAGCAATACCCTAGCAACTCTAAAATGTCTGTGACCTCCTTCTATCTAGTGTATGCCCTTATGACCAGGGTGCTGCTCCACATTGACCTCTGCTGAGAGTCTTAGGAATTGGCTTTGTGTTGAATGTTGTGCTAGGTTATGTTCAGATCATCAGACCACTTGCTACTAACTGACTATATATTTCTGGCGACTATATCTAAAATACTTAGTGTGTACCTGTGGGAGGCATATATGCATGAACATTATTAATAGTAGTCTTTTGTCACCACATAATTATATACTGCTCTGATGCTTACAAAGTCCTTTCTTAGGCTACTTTCCATGAGCATAATGAGAAGGCCATGAAAAGGAAGGGCAAGACAGATGCCTACAAAGTAGCTATGGCTCTCTTTTTGAATCATTTTCCTTTTTTGAGTGTGAGATGATACAAACATGATATTGTGAAATAAGATAGAAACTCCTTGTTGCTAGTACTGTGAGATGTTCTCATTCTTCCATTGTCTTTAATTGAAAGTTGCTCCTGTGGTCTCAGGAGAGCAGAAGAGATAAAGACCTGTCCTTTGCCTTCCTTAGAGACCTTTTCTGCTAGATATGCTGTCACTGAGATGACAAAATCTATCCACAAAGCATATGACAGTGTTCAATGACAATATGCTTCGCATTCTCCCTGGGCATACGTGCAGTTTCCAGATGACATACTCAATCCTCTCCTTTTGGCAGTCCTCACGTTCAGTACTGATCGATGCTCTCAACTAACTGTGACTTATATTAGTTGTTAAGATTGATGGACACATTGCTTCTTAGCAGCTCCTGTGCTTTTATTTTTCAACCACACTCATGATCTCCATGTCTTTAAAGCTGAAATTACTAGTCTTTGCTTCTGTAGCCAGTTTGACTTTAGCTATTCCAACTGTTCCAACAGGAAATAAATGACAATTGAACCCTAAATCCTAATATCTGCTGAGGGAAATCCTTAGACTGGAGTCTTTAGAATTCCTGTAAAATTGTTTTATCTAGAGGGTGATTACTGAAGAATTCTGAGAGGATGTGAAAGAGAGAGAAAGAAAACAGCAAAGATGTGGCTTCAGAAAGCATCTAGCTTCTGATTCTTCATTCCCATAATATCTTACAGAACAAATAAAACAAGGATTTGCTCTATGTAGAGAGGGATGCTGGGCTATTTTTACCATTTGTAAGGGTCAGCTATTGGCTATAAGTGGCCTTAAATAGTAGAGTGCATAAGACCCCAAATATCTAAGTAGAACTTATTTCAGTCTGCTGAAGTGGCATTCCTCTGGCCAAGGCTATAGAAATAACCCATTGCTAGCTGGCATCAGCTATATTTGGGTGATGGGATACAGTCTTCACAAAAGGGAAATCAGTGTAACTCCCATGACTTGTATATGAAATGTAATTACTTGAATTGCTAACAATAATAGTGATGTTAACAATAGCACTGCTGTAGGTTGAGTCAGACAAATAAACCTAAATTCTCCCTTCCCTTGGTAGAGCTAAGCTCACAAACTACAAAGAGACAGAATCAAATTGAAGGAAAAACAGAGACAGAGATATGCCAAAGTCTGGAAGTGATAGCACGATAAAGATGAAGGGACAGATGCCTTTTATGCTGAGGTTGGCTGTTGGTCCTTGGCTCCATCCCCTATATTTTCCTTGCACTGATCTCTGTCATGAACCTTTGGTTCCATTAAGCTGAACCCATTAGTAGGAAATCTGACCTCAGAAAAAGGAACACACTAGGGTATATCCTCTTTTCCTCCTATCTCGGTGGGTATTTCTAACAGGGATTGCATTACCTACTAGATTCAAACTCCTGCTGTAAGTGCTTCTTTGATGGGTTCACATCTCACCAGGCAGCCCTGCCATGATCCTTGCTACTTCTCAGAGGTCACGTGTTTTAGATTCTGATGGCATCCAGAAGGTTATTGCTATTTTTATGGGACTTATTTCTTCCCTTGGGCTTTTCAAATTTTCTATCAAAGTGAAAACAACCCCTTTACTAATTTATTTTAAGTGATGTACCTAGAATAATTTGTTATTGAACTGAACCATAATGCCATACTTTGCTAAGAGAAGAGATGATAAGACTGATCTTTCTGTAGCACCTGGAACCTGTGATACCCTGAAAACAATAAATAACATTCTGCTTTCAGTCTCTGAATTGATTGAAGGAGCGTTCTTTAGAATTTCTTTCTTTTCTATACGAGCTTGGGACCTGTTCCTTATTTGAGAGGGCTTGAACATTATGTCTAATTCTGCAAGCTGAGTGGGTTCAGTATAACTCAAACAATGGCCTATAAAATAACAGTACTTACATAAAAACTAACCACAGGAATTCTTAAGTTCAGACCAGATCTTAATTGAAGTCTTCATGGATATCTAGTGCATTTTCCTATGTATGAACTGGAATTCATAGTTTCTTCCCTTGTTTTGAAATAAGATCTCAATTAGTAGTAGCTCTATGTAGGCCAGAGATCACTGTGTAGCCCAGGCTGGGCTTTTGCCTTAGCCTTCCCAGCTGGGTTTTTGCCTCAGTCTTCTCCAGCACTGGGATTAACAAGCTGATTTACTATGCTTAGCTAGCAGTGGGAATTCCTAGCCTATCTGCAAGTGGAAGGGACATTATCTGTTTGCAATACTGAGCTAATCAAGATTATTATTTGTTCACCCACTTGGTAAGAGGTTCATAATTAACCTCACAGTTCTTGATTAAACCACAGGAGAATGATAGCCTTGTCTTTTGTAAGGTGAGCATGAACTATCTGGAGATAACGTACCTATAACAAGATGGTGGAATGTTGAGGAATGCTTGTATAAATTAGTCAAATAACACTACTGGTTTTCAGCCTTGTTTTCTCCAGCCTGTCTTTGTACACTTTCTTTTTGTCTACTTTGTATATGAATTAATTTATTTTTGTACATTTTAAGCTTATATTTACTTGTATAAGTGCCTGCTTGTATGTATGTACATCTGTGTGCCTTGTGCATGCAGAGGCCAGATGAGGGAATTAGAGTTGCAAGTCATGTTTGAGCCACCCAACATGGATGCTAGGAACTGAACCAAGGTACTAACTGCTGATCAATCTCTCCAGCCCCTTGTACTTGGCTTTTTCTTTCTTCTTCTAACTTTATACACAATATTGGAAGATTATTTGGGAGAATGAAAAGAAATTACATAAAGGACTAAAGCATATGCTATGGGGCATGGGTGGCTATAACATGCAAGTCAAATCACAGACCAAAGGTGAATTCAGAGAGTGCTGCCAGAATGGCTGTCTCAGCCTCTTCGTGTCAGAGACATCATTCTTAAGTCTTTAAGGAAGTTATTTCAGAACCACTTAGGAAACATCCTCATTAAATCACATGGTAGGAATTGCCAAGTGATAGCCAGGAGGACTGCTGGCTGACAGGCATTAAAGTAAAGTTTATTGTAGTGTAATTCTTCCGGACAGGGGCAGGGATGATCCCAGCCATCTGCGGTACATCACAGCGAGTAGGTGACCAGATGCCAGTTCAACAGAAGAATTAACTGACAGGCAGCCAAGGCTGTGTGGCAGTTCGAGACTAGTGAGTAAGAGCAGCAATCAAATCTTGCTAAGTTCAGGGTGGACGGGAAGAGTGATGTCCCCCTGGTGTTTGGTCTGGGGTAAGGCAGGTTTGAGCTAATTTATTCTCAGCTACAGAAAGCTGTAGCGAGCCTGGTGTAGGAGTCAGAATGGAGATCCTGTTAAAAGCTGACTTGTGCAAGGGACTCCATAAAGGTCTTAGGGTAGGTTTTGATATTCCTAGGCCAGTGGCATCTTTGTGAAAAGGGAAGACAAAGATGATATAACTGAAGATTACCAAGGGGGGAGAATGAGAACTTGTTGTCAATGTTTTCAATGTCTTCTTTACACAAAGAAACATACAAAATTTGTATGTCAGTATATCTAGCTTAAAAGATAGTAGGCTCAAATGAACTGGGAGATGCTGCTCATGTCAATATTAATGGCCTCCTAGCAATTCAATAGATAACACTTCACTAACTAACTTGGAATAGTTACTCGGTATTGTTTGTATGGTTATTTGATTAACATTTTCTAGTTGTGATTGAAAGCAGAATGTGAGAAAGATAAATCATTTCATGTTGATGAAGAAAATAAGTGAAAGCCTCTGCAGTACTCTCCCAGCCCCTTGGGCTTTAATACTTTCAATGAAAAGACCTAAAGGCATATGCTTCTTTGAGATAAAATACGTTTTGCATCCCAGTCTTTCTACTCACATCCTGAGCCTGTGCCTTCAACCCTCCCCAGCATTAGCTCTGAGGCAAGTCTTATCTCCTGCCAACATGCATCCTGGCATGTTATATTTCTTAAATGAATGGAAACCTTGTTTGCAAAGGGAAGAAATACAACGATCACCTTGCCTGTTTAGATGGCCATGTGAGTGTGCTTTGGTCATCCTCATTAAAAATATGTTTACTGGGCAAGTTCTATGTCTGTGTGAATTACTCAATAAGAATTCATTCATGATAGCTGTTAGGGCATGGAAATACAGTTAAGTGAGTATTTCATATACATTTTAAAATGTAGGCCCACTGTTTAATGAAATGAGAAGGAGTTAGAGTTAGAGCCTTAGTTCTTTCTAAAGCTTTCATTTACTACTTAGGTGGTGATGTCACAAAGGTCACCCTTTGTTCAACAATATGTGCCAAATACATAATTGCAATGGTTCAAATGTACCAAACCTAAAAAGCCAAGGAGGTTTGGGAGATTCCGGAAGAAATACCTTAGGCCTTCTGTGAAATACTGGCCACAGGATCTGGCGTAGACTAGATGCTGAAAACTATTTTCTGTTGCTTCTAACCTTTTAGCTGTCATGTTTTTAGTTCTTGCCCCTGAGAATGGCTGGTGATATTCTGTTGTGCTAGATGGAGGTTCTGCTAGCATATTCCCAGAGTGAGTCAGATATCTGTTTTCTTCAGATAACAGATAACACAGAACGTCATGCAAACAAAGCCAGGAGCTGGTGAGTCACGGCAAGTCAACTTGGCCCTGAAAATCTCTCTTGCTTTTCTTGATCAAGCAACATCATCTCTCCATGTTGGCTTTAAAAAAAAAAAAAAAAGTTGTCTCAAGTGTTTGCCAAGCGAGCAAATGTCAGCTGTGGGGGGGAAAAGTTTGCACTTTATAGTCTAGAAACTTTGGAAATATTTACCACACTTGAAAGAACAATTTAATGTAAAGGAAAAGGAGTCAAAGTAATTTTTAAAATGTTGTTGTTTTAAAATTATGGCTGGTAAATGGCTCAGTATCTAGTAGCATTTGCTGTTTAACTATGAGGGCCCACACTCAAATTACCAGCATCCATGTAGAAAAAAAGTCTTGGGTTCAAATTCAAACTACTTATATTTTCTTTTACCCCGAGTGAATTAATTTACACTTTCAAAAGTCAACATAAAGAAATTTTGCTGTATAAGTTACCTACCATCTGATATTACCATCTCTGGAAGGTCATGTGGGAAATGTGCTAGGCTGCACATTGCAGGGCTCTCTGTCCTTTCAAACCAGGGAGTAGTCCGTATTGTAGACAGAATATCTATTCTCACATTAAAAATATATATATATCTGGGTTTAGAACTAGTGATGTGGTGAACAGAACGTGAATTTTGGAGTTGGATAGTCTCTGTCTAGTCCCCAGCTGTGGGCATAGAGAACTGGGCACACTTGAAGGCCTTTACCTCTCTAGGCCTCTGTTCTGCACAGGGGACAGTGTCATGGGACATAAAAGAGACTGAAGATTTAAAAGTGCTTTGAAAAGACTAGATTGTCACAAAGGCCACTAGTGTCAGTGAATAATCATCAAATATGTAATTGTAATGGTTCAAACCTACGAAGGCAAGGAAGCTTGGAAAACTCAAGAAACATTTAAGGACTTCTGTGAACTAATATCACAAACATATGGAGTAGATTTCCCAATTTGAACACACCGTAGCCTTGGGATTAAGATGAAAATTATTGACTTTTACCCACCCTGGAAAGTCTGACAGGAGTTCAATACATTTGAGCCTTCACAAACCTGACTTAGTTTGCCAGCACCAGGGAGCCAGGAAACAGTAGATGAAGAAGGATATCTGCCTCTGAGCCTCCAGACCCAGCTGACTGAAAGTTCAGGGTTACACAGACAGCAGGTTCTTTTGAGATTGACCGTGAACACACCTTAACACTGCGCCACTCTCCCTGTCTCTCCATCTAATTTCCAGGGACACTTTTTAGAGATTAAATCACTAGCTCATGCTCTGGATTTTCTGCAGCGCTTCTATTTAGCTCATTCCCCAAATTATGCTGCAGTTGGACGAGATTCAGTTGCTTCTGAGAGACTGTTGTTTTGCTTCTGGATTCCATTCACATGACTTTCCCCCTCATCCCTCATAGATCATTAATAATAAATGCAGTCAAGGGTATGTTATGTGAAAACCAAAAGGCTGAACTTTTAAAGCTAGACCTATTAGGCTCTAGTAAGACATCAAGGTTCTAAGGAAGTTCACTGCCTCTAAATTATGCACTTTTTTTCTTCTCCACCTTTCTTATAAGGCTTCTAGTCTTAAGGCTGCTGTATAAGAGAATCCCAGATTAGGAGATGTCAGAAGTGAGAGCTCATTAGTCCTACCTTCTAGCTCTTGCTGGTAAGATAACTGATAACAATATTGTCTTTGAAAGGAGATGTTCAAAACATATATTGCATAAAAGATAACTTGGCATTGCTAGCATCTAAAAGGATATTTGAGTCAAGGCCAAACTCAGGATTAGTAATCTGAGTGACTTGTAAGCATATTAAAAGTTGGGCAACAGAGAGTGGTATGACGTCATGGGATACATCTTGGCCTTGAATACATTAAGAAGCAACTTTCAGTTTTACTACTTCTATGAATTAACTACTTGGCTTTAAGTGAGAATCAGGATGTTATGATGTGGGGCTTCGGCAGCAAATATGTCAAGAATCTTAGACTAACCTCACATTAGTATATAACTTCAATAACTTAAACTGTGAACGTTATGATAAAAACAATGTAAATATAAATCACTGTGGTACATAAATGTACGACTCTGAGAGATAGAAAATGACCCTTCCTACAATCCCAGAAGTATAGACCAACCATAAAAGATTTAAGTAAGTAAAGGTCTTAGTTTGCTTGGGTCACAGAAAACAGTCCAGCTTATGAAGAGTCAGAATATAGTTTGAAACATGATGAAGTCCTCCACTAGACACTGTGAATGTGCAGCCAGGGCCAGCCACTTCCTGTTTGGGCAGCTGCGAGCAAACACTTTACTCACTCCACTTCCGCTTCCGTTCACATCTCTGCAAAGCTGTGACAGTAGCAGCGACTGTGATAGGAGTGTCCCAAGTTATTCTGAAGTAGAAATTGTATCCCAGTGGGTACTTACTCAGAACCTTTATCCCCCTTCTCCCACCCCATGTCCTCCCTCCTGCTCCCCTTTTACTTTTCTACATGCACAGCCCAGTGACATTAAGCGCATTCATACTGTAGCACCTTCAGCCATCTCCGGGTCTCCTCACTTCCCAAAGGAGAAACTCCGAGTGCGTTTATCAGCCCCTGTAAGTCGTCATTTCATTTTCTATCATTCTGAACTTCACTATGACCCTTACCTTGTATAAATGGAATTATGTCGTATTTGTCCTTTGGGGCTTGCATTTATTTCACACCACGTAGTGCCTTCAAAATCCACCTCTCTGTGTGTGTGTGTGTGTGTGTGCTTTAGCATTTGTTTCTCATTTGCTTTTTCATTCATCTGTCCATGGTCACTTAGTCTGATTCCACCTCCTGACTATTGGGAATGATGCTCTGGCCATAGAAATGTGTAGATCACTCTTAGGCCTGCTTGCAGTTCTTATTGTTACCTTAATGGTTGAATACTATGGGAGTCAGTCACATCTGACTGTGTCCAAGCTTGGGCCATTTCACATTCCTGCCAACAGAGAGCAAACCTTGCAATTTCTTGACCTCTTCATGGAGGCTTGCTCTTTTTTGGATTATTTTGTTGTAAGAGGATATGAGGTGAGTAAATGCTCCCTTAATGCCTCTCAGCCTTGTTTGACTATGTGCCTGATTGTCTTTGTGAGCTGTTGCTTATTGTTCCAAATGTCTCCATGCTGAGAAATAGAGTGCAAAATAGTCTTTAGAGCTCAGGCTGTAGGTCTTTTTCTATAGGTGTGTCTGTGGAGTGAATAGGGTTGAAAAACTGAAAAGAATGAGGTTGTGGCTACAGTGACTGAAGTGGGACCCTCCCTAACAAATTAGATAACAAATTAGTAGTTAGATAACAAATATGCATTGCAGAAGCGCAGGAAGGGAGGTTGAATTTCTTTGGTGCACATTGTATGCATGTTTTAAATAATGCACACGATCTCATTAGGATGCGCAACCAAAACAAGCTAATCAAAACTAAAATCTCCACCTCCATTTAAAAAAAATTTGTAAATGCTAGTGAAAGCATTTACCTTCTTAATACAAAAGGGTGGGAGTCTGGGTCCACTATGAGGAGCCGAGAGGCTCACGACAAGCTGCATCGCTTTGGCTTTTTTGATTTTACTTCTTTTTAAGTTTGCTATATAATTCAACTGGAGACAGCCATAGGCACCAAACTTCTTTCCATATTTCCAGAGATCCACAGTCTCTGCCCTTATTCTGAGAGGCATCTCTGAACCTGTATTAATTGGCAGGGATAAGAAACAAATCTCCAAGAGGCTCATTGCCACGGACCTGGGAATCCTCAAATTATGGGAGGAAACCAAACCAAAGAACAACCTTCATGCAACCTTGGACAAGGTTGACCTTAGAAACTAAGAATGGATAGTGTGTGCGCATAGAGTAGGTAGGTCATAGATGTGGCCTTGATGAAGTAGGCATGGCCGGGTTGGAGTTGGAGTAGGTGTGACACTGTGGGTGTGACCTTGTTTGAGTCGGCGTGACCTTGTTTGAGTAGGGGTGGCCTTGTTCAAGTAGGTGTGGCCTTGTTGGGGTAGGCTTGACCTCGTGGTGGGTGTGGTCTTATGGTGGGCGTGGCCTTGTTGACTGTAGTAAATAAGATTGGATAAGGTGCACACATGTGACACCAGAGGTCAATATCTAGTATCTTACTTAATCCTTCTCCACCTTGGTTTTGAGGCAAGGTATCTCACTAAATATGAAGTTTATCAATTGGAAGAACTCTTACTGCCTCAAGGGAACTTCCTATCTTTGCCTCCTCCCCTGGCCACATCAAGGATTACAACTAGGTATTACCCACTCAAATCTCACTGTTTTCTAAGTGGGCACTGGGAATTGAACTCAGATCCTCATGCTTTCACAGCAACTGCTGAAGCCATCTCCCATGCGCTCTCAGGCTCAACATTTAAAAGTTGGGTTTTATAATAGACAGGAAACTCCTGACTGCAGACCTGTTGTGACATTCATTAGTGACATTCATTATCATGACCCTCCCGGATGGATGTAGATTTAAGCAGCAGTGGAGGTCCTTGGATGCTGTGGAACTGGAAGCACCAGATGACCTCTCCTTGATTTACTTTGACCTTTGCCACATCTATAAGGAGGCTGAGATACTAGTCACAAAAGGTACAAGGCAGGGTTTATGGGAACAAACTGGAAATGGAAGTCTTCTGGCTGGAGTTTACCATTATGCATTTAAGTCAGCAAGTACTTGGCTACTTTAGTTTTTGTTTAGTTTATTTGTATTTAATGTGCTGTTTCATTTTCTTCAAGCTCCACTCCTTATTCTATTAAAGATGGGTAGAACACAGGCAATACACTTCAGATGTTGAGAAGTGGATTTATTTAGATGTTCAGATAATATAATACGGCTGGTTTGTCCACATTGCAGAAACTTGAGTTCCAGTCCAGACTCCATAATTTATTACCTGCAAGCTTTCTGCAAAGCATATTTTTCCATTTGTATCACAGCATAATGGTACTTGTTGGAAAGCTTTGTGGGGACTGAATGGGCAGTGTTTTATTATCTCTCTCTCTCTCTCTCTCTATCTCTCTCCTCATCGTTTTTATACACTTGCTTCTCTTTGTTGTAGCTGGATACACACTTATATGTTATCTATGGAATCTATTATGCATTGTATATATGTATATAGTGTATGCCATATAAGGATGTAATACATATGCCTACTAAATACAGTGTGATGGTTCATCATGATTGTCAAATTGATTGAACTGAGAAGTATAGAAAATCTGTAAAGCAAACCTCTGGATTTGTCTCTGAGTGTTTCCAGAGAGGACTAATAGGGGAGGCCTACTTTGAATGAGACCTGAACCATCCTGTATGGAATGAAAAGGTGGAAAAAGGAAGCCAGGTAACACAATGCTTCTAGCCTACTCTTGCTCTACCTTCTCCTTCCGTCCTGATGGAAATCTCTAAAACTGTGAACCAAAACAAGGAACTCATTTCTTTAAATTATTCCTACTGGTTTTTTGTTTGTTTGCTTGTTTTGCCACTGCTATACAAATCTGACTAATGCATGCAGGCTGTACTAAGGATACTAAAACCTTCCCGTGGTTCCACAATTCTAGGGCTTGCTGGCCAGTGCCGTGTGTTCTCTGGGTTTGGCAGTGTTCATGGGAGGTGTGAGCATGCCATTAAGAAACTGAATTTTTTTTGTTTACTTCCAAAGATTATTTCTTCTATTTTATGTATATGGGTGTTTTGCCTGTATAGATGTACACGTATCCTAACGATGCCTGGTGACCATGAAAGCCAGAAGAGCAGCTGGGATCCGCTGGACCTGGAATTATAGTTGGCTGGGTGGGTTCTGGGAATTCAATCTACATGCTCTATAAGAAGAGAAGTGCTCTTAACCACCTGAGCCATCTCTCCAGACCCAGGAAAGAGTTTTAAGTCTCAGTGAGTGTCAGTGAATTTCAAGTAAATACCCTGGGACTAGTGAGCAGCACAAAACAAGAGCAGAAGGCACAGGACATTGAAGGGAGGTGCATTTGACATGATTGGTTTTGCCCTTTTTTTGTAAGACAGTAGAGATCCCTTCAGCTAGACGAGCCTCTGGGCTTTAGGCAGAAAGTAAAGCACTTAACCTTGCTGGGCGTGGCTGGGGGACAATAGGGAGGATTCCTGAGGGACAGGAGCAGGAAGGATAGGTTGGTTCCAAAGCCCCGCCCTGTGCTTGGAGAGCACAGGGAAATGCAGTTCTGTGGGTGGGAAGAGGGAGAGTGATGGGTTTGGGATTTGTGACCACTGGAGGCTAGTGGCAGGAAATCAGTGGGTTTTCAGCTGATGGAGTCCATTTGCTGTGCTAGATGAGAACTGAGGTAATCTTCTTTGAGGGAGGGGACAGTAGGAAGTTGGAGAGTTGAGAAAATTGAAAACAGCTTTATGAAAGAGATAAGATGCTGATCAGAGAAACGTATTAAGTCTTTTAAGCAGATCTTATTTTTTTTCCCCGATGTGGAAACTAATAAATGGGGAGGTTATGTAAGATGCATAGCATCTCAAATCCAAGGAACAACGAGACATTGAACGCTCACAGTTCCCAACGCTGTCCATCAAGTAGTCCATGCACAGCTGCTTCCTATGTCTTTCTGTGACTGTCATGCAAAAGCTATGTATTACTCAGTAAATTCCTGGTTTGCAGGATCTGATGCTCACTTCATCCTTGAGCTCCCCAGGGTACCCAGCACAATTCCCTGCAGTGAATATTTGCTGAGGGGGTGGGGGTGGGGTGGGGGAATGAATAAAGGAAGGTACAATGTACAAGGCAGAGGACCAGCCCTTTGCTTTGCTTTCTTCACTGGTGTGAATAATCAGCATAGACAGCTGAAGCCCCTCTCCCAGATAGGGGTAGGTAGGGGAGCAATAATCTGAAAATACATGCGATGACATAGTGTGGAAAAGGAGTGCTTTGTGTGAGTTTTAGTTGTTTTAAAAAAATAATAATTTAATAATAATTTTAATAATAATCTATATATTTTTAAAGTTTGGAGCCTGACAGAGCCTAAGAGCTGACACTTGGGAGGGTCTCTTTCACCAGTACAACTGACATCACAGAGTTCACGTCCTTATCTTTCATTCTCAAGGAAATAAACAAATATTTAGATTGGCTAGGGCGCTGACCTTGGAGATGAGCAAAGCTTTCCAAAGTTAAACTTTGACTAAGAATTTCTCCCTGGGTCTCAAATTCTATCATTTTCTGCTACATTCACTGGTGATGTCACACTTTATCTGTATCCCAGCAAATGTTTAATCTAATTGGGAGAGAAAACATGTCACGAATGCACTCCACAGAACTCTCTACAGTTCTCGAAGATTTGGGCAAGAGGCAAGACCGAATTTCTTGGGACCTCAGAAGAGAGCAAAGACAAAGCGAAGTACAGGCTTTGGTTCTGAATTCTGAAGCAAAGAGCTATTGGTATAAGACAGTGCTTCTCAGCCTTCCTAATGCTGCAATTCTTTCCTGCAGTTCCTCATGGTGAGGAACCATTCATTACCCTTCACTTTGTTGGATCGTGTTTTTGATTCTTAAATTATACCTAATATCTTAAGCCAAGGTGGTGACTCCCAACCATAAAATTATTTTTGTTGCTACTTCGTAAAGGTGATTTTTGCTACTGTTGTGAATTCTAATGTAAATCCCTGTGTTTCTGATGGTCTTAGGTGACCCCTGTGATAGGACTATTCAACCCTCAGTAGGGTCACGACCCGCAGGTTGAGAACCACTAGTAGAACAGACAACCAATAGTGATAAAGGGTTGAATATAGGGAATTAGTTGATCAGTTAGCTCTTCCTTATGTTGGTTCTGCCCAGCTTTGGAATTAAATGGCTTAAGATATTAGGTATAATTTAAGAATCAAAAACATGATCCAACAAGGTGAAGGGTGATGGTCCTCACAAGGTGAAGGATCTGAGTTTGATCCTTGGAACTCCCTGTGTAGAGAGAACTGATGCCTGAAAAATATCCTCAGACACTTTCCACCCATGCATGCACACAGTGGCACATGTACATCTGCGCTCATGCGCACACACAGGCATGCGAGTGCGCGCGCGTGCGCGCGCGCGCGCACACACACACACTGGAGAGCCTGATTTGACATAGCTCAGCTCTTTTTGAATTTTCCAAGGTTCAGTTAAATTTCCAGCTGATGGTGGAGGAATCCATGGATGGAATGAGATTTCATATCACATAACATCATGTGCTTTGGTGCTAACATCTAACATCGGAGCTTCTGAGGCTGAATCTCCCTATAGGAAATGAAATACTTCTTGACATTGATGGTTTTGAGTCTACGGAGGCATAGGGGGTCCTAGAAAACCAAAACGGGTTATTTACAGAAGAGTTTGCATGGATAAGCACCCTTAAGAGCTCATTATTTGCACTGGAAGCTGAAATCTGACCATAGAAGCAATTCTTTTGATTTCCCAAGTGACCTCATGAAGAGTTTGAGAGAATTCTAATTCCAAAATCCAAAGAAAATAAATTTTATCCAGATGTTGAGTTTATAGAATCACAGCACATGACAAACAGAACTGGTATTTGCTTTTGGGAAATCTTACTACTTACTGTATCTACCTTACAGCAAAGGTTACCCTCCTTACAGCAAAGGTTACCCTCCATTCTGCCTTCCTGCTGCGGCCTCCTGTTTAGTCTTGGAATACCACTTCCCGATTTCTGTATCTCCAGCATTTCTGCATTTGTCAACATGTGCATGATTAAAATGATATTTTCATATTTCAGTGTAGTTGGAGCTCCTTAAAGCAGAGAGTTGTAAGTGCAAAAAAGGAGACGTGCAGTTCCCTAATGGCTCATTAGCATCACATTTGCAATTCAGATCAGCTCTAAATTGACTGAAATTTTTAAACACATAGCAGGCAGTTTAAACTAATGATTGTCTGGAGGTTCACCACTGACAAGAACTAAGCTTCTGTTCAAAACAAATTGCAAATAATTCCTCCCTTAGAGTCAAAATGTCACTTTTAAAACTCCATGTTATTGCTAGATTTTTGTCAGCTATGTACAGAAAAAAAAAATCCATGTATAGTGTGTGCTGTATCTTTGAAAGGACACAGAGTGACACCCTATTAAAAAGAAATAACATAACAACATGTATAAATATATATGAACCTACATTAGTTTCACTAGGAATCCCCACCCCTCCCCCCTTCTTCCCCTTCAAAAATCCTAATTGTAAAGTAAGACACCCTTGGGGCAGTGGTAGGCCCAAGTTGCTTAGCAACCCTCAGCAGGTAGCTAGGCTTCAGCTGCAGCTGTCCTGATTCTTTCCTAAGAACCTTCTTATTACTGTTTGTGTTAATCTTTAACCAGGCTTTTAAACCATAGCCTTTTCCCCGGGTCTCTTGTCCTTAGATTGCAGGGACCCCGCTTAAATGTTGTCCCAGAGGTAATGGTATTAAGGATGGCTATTGAATGTTGGGAGGGTGATAAGGCTTGAAAGGGGTGAGAATTGCATGTAGTAGCTAACCTGATTTTGCATTCTTAAAAAAAAAAAAAAAAAGAAACAGCTTAAAAATTGTATCCTAATAGGAACAGAGCTGGGTGCTGATACACAGCTTTAAATCTACCATTTTCTTCCAGCCCACAAACTCCTCCAGGCCTCTTCCTGTCCAGCAATTGTTTCTCTTAAAAGACCTGCATTCTTCCACAAAGACCACTTCAGGAATGCGAGGAGAATCGCAGCCTTCCACTGATTGCAGTCTCTTGATGTCATTAGGGAAGAGCCACGTTTGGAGGTTCAGATGGGTAAAGAGAGAGAGACACGAAGACATATCATAGGGACTTGAGAAAAATCTCATTTTTGAAAGAAGTGTTTCTGCCTGAGGGGAGGTTGCTGACAATCTAAAAGTCTGTGGTTGGACAAGAAATTGACCAATTCCTTATGGATTAAAAAGTGGGTTTTGGCCAAAAAATAAAAGCACTTTTACTTTTAATAGTGTCCAGATCTCTATTCTGCCATCAGGTTTGCATAAATTTCTGTGACCGCCCACAACTGTTAAGAACCAATGGAGATGAGCTCATAAAACATTTAGAAATAAGGCTATTTCTATACACCCATCACACTGTGCAGGGATAAGCAAGGGAGACAGCTGCCTGAAGGTTTTTCACTCAATTCCTTTCAGTATATATATATATATATATATATATATATATATATATATATATATATATATATATATATCTCCCCTCAGAAATGATTCACCTCCTGAACCTGAATTCTGTGTCTTTTTAAAGGATAGGCTTTTCCCATCATAACATTTGGTTACTGAACTGTCTTATTATGCAACATAGTATGTGCTTAATAATAACTGATTAATGAGGTAGGAAACTAGAAAGAGGTCAGAAAATATGAAAGAGATAACATTTTTATATCTTTTGAGCCTCAGTGAAGTTCATCTATATAGATATAATCTTCAGACTTCAATTTAAACATAGAAAAGAAGACCCACTTTAAACTCGATTTCTGAATCTGTTTAATATCCTTTCTGTTTGAAGACATATAGTTAAAGAAAGGTGTGTGTGTGTGTGTGTGTGTGTGTGTGTGTGTGTGTGTGTATACAAATGAGGGAATGTGTATGGAAGTCAGGGTGATGTCATTATGTATCTCCCATTGTTTGAATCGGGATCCCTTGTTTGTCAGTACAAATGCCAGGCTAAGTGGACCATGAGTTCTGAAGATTCTTCAATCTCCTTTTTCAATCTCACTGAAAGAACTCTGTAATTATAGATGCACACTACATCATCCTGTGTTACATGCATTCCCAGGGATCCACGGAGGCTCTACCCAACACCCAGTTTTCTTTTCTTTTCTTTTCTTTTCTTTTCTTTTCTTTTCTTTTCTTTTCTTTTCTTTTCTTTTCTCTTTTCTTTTTTCTCTTTCTTTCTTTCTTTCTTTCTTTCTTTCTTTCTTTCTTTCTTTCTTTCTTTTCTCTTTTTTCCTTCCTTTCTTTGTCTTAAGTTTTAAAAAAGTGTGTAAATGAAATTATAAATTCTAGATAGCCATAAATCTTTCTTCCTCTCTTTGGAGAGAGAGAGAGAGAGAGAGAGAGAGAGAGAGAGATTGCCCATATAAAAGACACATCACAGCCCAGGTATTTTATTTACAAGCTGTAAGCCTAGATTGGGCAGGTTTCAGAGCTAATTTACATCTCAGCAATATGTCCCTTGTTACTTGCTGTTTTTCCTGGTCATGTGCTCATAGTCCATCTCCTCTCATAGTAGCATCCTCCTTTCTCTGGTCTTTTCTTCCCTCCATTTCCTCTCTACCTACAAACCCCTAGACAGGTAATTGAAAAACCTGCCTACTTCTAGCTACTGCCTAGTCACAAGCTTTAGCTGTTTAGGGAGCAATAACTTGGGGGGCAAGGTTTACACAACCAAGGCAACCAAATCTTGGGGTACAGAATTTAACATTTGAATATAAGCAGCACAACAAAACAACCAGAGGCAGAGAGAGAGAGAGAGAGAGAGAGAGAGAGAGAGCACACTGTGTAGAAGAGTGCATCTAACATCGTTCTTTTTTACTCTGTCCTGATCACACAAGAGGAAATTTGCATTATATTTCTGTTGAGGGACCTGAGGTGGGGAGTTTGATTCAGTTTGAGATAGCTGTATTGTGATGCTCCAAAATCCCTGCTATCATGCAAAGCAGGTTCCTGATATGAGGTGGCACTTAGGAGTGGTTTTGCATTTATACAATGATGATTTTTTTTTCTTCCTAAGAAACCTCATACATAGCACTTAGAACCAAACTCACCTGTAATGTTAATACTCTCCTTACTTAAACACCAGCTCCTCTCTTTTGGGCAAAGGATGATTTTGTCATTTGTTCTCTTGATTTTTCCCAACTGATTACAAGTAGTGCATGGGGTGTGCACTCTGAACTCTGATTAGCTAGTACAAGGATTTGCTGCCTAGACACAAAGGGTAAGGAAAGTACGGGTGACATTAACATGCTTTCATCAGAAGCTAACACTCCTGTGATTGTTTCTTTCACTAGAGAGATCTCTGCCTTTCTCCTGCTCCTTTCATGGCTGAATCTTATATGCTGTCAGAAGGTAGTTCTAGTTTCTTTTTATCACCACCCTGACACCATGCTTGTATCTCTTTGTTAAAAATTCATCTTCAGTAGATTTTCTAAGAACTAGTTTTTTTTTTTATGAGGCCACGGCAGTCTTTCAGTTTCAAATCCAGGAATTTCCAAATACTGGGAATGTGAATGCAAGCATTCCTTCTGTGATTCTTACTCTACAGGGAAACAAAGCCAAAAGTTTAAAATTAGACTGCTGCTCTTCTTGATAGATGCTTAGGCACAGAAAGAGACAATTGATATGCATTCAATTTTTACTTTCCAAGAGTAATTGTCACAGATTTTTTTTTTTAAAAAAGCACTTTTCTTGGTAAATTTTAAGTTCTTCAATTAAATTTTCCCTCACTAGGCAGATATTTTGTATTGTAAATGCTAACAAAAGTTGAAATGTATGTAATTGACGTAAATACGTTAATTATAAATGTGTCAAAATGATGTACATGCCCAAACATGCTGGAAGGGTAAATGTTGAGGAATACTTAGCATTAGGCATGTGTAATCTTAGTCTTTTTGAACTCTTATCAGCAACATGGAGATCCACCCACTCAAGATTGGGCCCACTAACTTTTTCTCACACATGTAGGAGGGTCTTATGAGTTCTGACCCTTCCTGCAGATATACAATCAATTAACAATTGCTAGAGAGAGGAGATATTTTCATCAGTGGCACAGGTGCTCTTAAGTTCCATCCTGGCCTGGAAATACCCCTCATCCATGGTCCTGTAAGCAACCTAGGTTGAACTCATTGGTTCATGAAGCTAGATTTGATATGTTGTTGATGTCCTATCATATCTGAAGTGAATAGTTTGTTTCTCTAAGAGATGCTTACCCAATGCTGGCTCCCTGAACATGGGGTAAGATGGAATCAAAGCTGACCTTGGGAGGAGAGCTGCTGTGGGTAGTAAAAAATGTGCAACTGAGGCTAAACTGCCTGTGTGTACTGCATCCATGTAGGAAATACCAACAATGCCAGCTTTTTTTGTGTGGTGTGGTATTCATACTGGTGTTGCCATTGTGTCATCCCTGCTGAAGGACATGCAGCTTAAGCTGTTCCATATGAATATGGAGTGAACATGGGTAGAATCACAAGGTGATCATTTTGTTGTTGTTGTTTTATATAGAGTGCAGAGCATCTTTGATCAATGGGGCCTGCCCCGTGAATAAGAAAAAGTCACCAAAAATAGTTTTGGAGAATACTCTGGACAAAAAAGATTAAACTGAGGTTGAGCTTGTGCAAAGAAGAAAAAGACACATGATTGCTAACCTCTGCATTGGCCTCTGAAATGGCAGAGAGAGAGAGAGATATTGGGCGCTGACTTGCTATTTTTTGTATTGGGGAGATGCATAAGGGAAAAAAGTTAAAATTAGTTCTATGTTAAATAGTGTGCCTGGATCCCAAACCTTGCAACCCATAGAAACAGTCAGGCAGTGAGGATGGAGAGAGGGAAGTAGAAATGATAGAAAATGTTTAAGATTCAGTCTTGAATACAAAGAAAAAGAAAATCCATAGTACAACATACAGATCAGAGCCTTAGTAACGTCCCAGGATAGGAAACTAATAATTTACCTTTGAACATTTTGAATTGGGAAGGACTCTTAAACAAGACATAAGAAATCTTCACATAGTAAGCTCATGAGGCCATTTGACCTGAGGACATATGAGATCAATAAGAATGTTATAAAAGAATATGAACTGGGTGGTGCAGCTATCTGTTCCTCCTTACGACAAAAGCTGCATGATCTGAGGAAATTTGAAGGAAGTTAGCCCCTTCATATTAGACTTCATGTTAGACTGGTTTATATGGATCATTAGGACACTTGGTTAACACTAGCTGGGGTTCTTGAGAATATCAGAGACTGGAGGGCCACAGAGGAAGGATAGCCAGTCTGATGGAGCTAAGCAGGAGAAAAGTGTGTTTGGTTTCTAATGTACTAGGTCAGATAGGACTTCGCTAACAGGAGAGTTAAGAAATAGATTGGAGCTATTTCTTAACTCAGTGGGCAAAGATGCAAACTGTCAAGTCTTATGACCTGAGTTTAAACCCTGGAGTCCCCATAGTTGATGGAGAGAACTGACTAAACAAGTGGTCTTCTGTCTTCCACACACATCCCATAGCAGATGTACACCCACATAAAGACACACTTACACAAAAGAAATAAACATAATTATAATTTTAGAACAAAAGAAAAAAGTTGATGCTCCAGAACCTTGAGATGGGCATGGAGCTTTAGTAGTCTTGCTGAGAACTCTTGGGAGACATGATTTTTATGATGTATGAAAGACTCTGACAGATCTGAATGGTTTAGATTGGCATATAAATAAAATTTATAAAGTACTAAAGAAATCAGGAGGGGATAAGAAAAAGAAAAAGCCAGAGACCAAAGAGGCCTGTCTCAGTCACTTGAAAACTAATGTCTATTTGTGTTGAGTTTGTGAGATCTATGCTCTCATGCCAGGAAAGGATGAAGGTCATGGGAAGCTGAGAGGTCAAAGAAATGTTGAGGAGCACACATAGATAAGACATATTTTGCTGATTCCAGATGAAACCTTCTAAGCAGGCATCCATCAGTAAGCACGGAAGGCAAACACCAGAAAACACCGACTATACACAGGTAGGCAGTACCACATGGTGGTAGGCACACATGCCCACAAACACACATACCCAGGGGAAGGCCAAAACAACAGCCTCTGAGCTCAAGGCCATGTTTATATAGAAGTAACATTATGTCAGTAACAGCTACATAACTGATTACATCACTGTTTACTTGGAGAGGTCTATGAATATCCAGTGTCAGCCATTTTGTACTGACTCATAGAGTCCCCCATGTTAAATGTCAGCCATCTTTTAGCTGACTCATGCTGAATTTCTCTATTGACATATTATCATCTAAAGATAGATTGGCCCCTGTGGTTTCCTCTACTGGGTCACCTGCAAACAAATGTGGAAGGTTTGAGTTGAGCCAGATATTCTAATAATAGGCTTGACCTACAGACAAGTTGAGTTCTTTGAGTCTCAGAACTGCTTCAAGCTAGAATGAGAATTTAATGAAGATACAAATGATAGAGTAGTTTAGGTGGAGAAGACTAAGCTTATCTCAGTCATGGCCAATTATCCTGGGTGTATTTTCTTCTGTAGAAAAGTATACTAGAGGTAGAAATTACTCATCCAGTACCAGGCTTCTTGGCTGTCAGGGGTGGTCAATGGTGATCAACAGCAAGCTGGAGCTCAGAGATACAGATGGTGAGACTCCAGTGACCTATGTGGGCACAGCAGATGAGAGCATAGTTGCCCTCTCTTGTGGCCCAAAGCTAGTCATAGGGTAAGAGCCGACCTTGGTCTTATTGACCCTGTAAGGGGAGGGAGGGATATATGCAGTCCCATAGCAGCTTTCTAGGATAAAGAAGTGGGATGGCTCATTGAGACTGATCATGGGACCTGGAGAGCTAAGATAGTACCCTTTCTTCACACAAAGCTGTACTCAACATTGATAGCATCGTTTCCGTTTCCTGCTGTATTGGATCTTGTGAATTCTCTTGGATCTTAGTATCCTCTTATCTGAGATCATCCAGCACTTGCTCAGAATGAAATTTGTTGGACCTTCAGTAGCCCTGTCCAACTTTTCCAACAAAGGTTTTATATCGTAAATAATACAATGGTAACCTTGGAGTGTTTTGCAGATATATAAAAGTACCTGAAATGCATAGAAACATAGCTAAGGGACAAAGCGTGGGAAATCAGTTCACACAGGGTGCAAGGGCCAGACACAGTTGTGAAACTCTTGGGAACCTTATGGGATGGTGAGGCACAGCAGACACACAACAAAGTACGATAAATCCAGTAGCTTGTGCCTATAGACATTAAAACAATTAGAGAGTTTGATGTTTGATAGAAAGTAATGTGTGTGTGTGTGTGTGTGTGTGTATGCATAAAAATATACTCTCAAAAGCTGCAATTCATTAAATGAAAATCCCAGTGTGAGTGTTAGTCTACCATCTGACAAGTTGTTGGCCAGGGAGACCAATGAAGATTCAAACAATACAGGCTCTTGCCACTGTTGTTAGATACCCAAGAGAACAAGATAAGGCCCTATTGCTGAAGACACAAAGTGTGCTGGTGTAGCATGTAGAGAAATCAAGTCAGAAGCTTCTCTGCTGGCTATTATTTATGGAGCCAGTCTTGATAGGGAGAATTGTCAACACTCCTACCTGTGAACTGTATATGCCATGTTCACAATGTCCCAGTCCAATGTGCCTGCCAGAATATCAGAAGAATACATAGTCCTATAGCCACCTACTTTCTGAAGGGACTTAAAGCTTGCTCCATATGAGGGAACTCCATCTGGCACCATAAGTCTTGTCAAAAGTCCATGCATGGGGAGATAATAGGTCTTGCTTGGATTGACTATTAACACTGTTTTTCTAAAAGAACATGGCATGCCTGTCAAATTGCCTTCTGAACATTTATGTTTACTCTTATGGACTACTGCTGTTGTCATACTTGGTCAGAAAAGGTGTTTTCAGTGGGAAGTGTTTACTGAAGCGACTCAACATATTGAGAGTGACAGTTGAATGCTCAACCCTAAATGGACAATTGTATCACCCCTTCAAGGTGGGGGATTATAATAGAAAATCTGGAAGAAGATAGGATGGGATGTTTTGGAACACTGCTGGGAGATGGAATGGCATGATGATTGTCCTCTCTTACTCTTAAAACTCTGATTAATAACCACAGTATTACACATTAATTCTTCATCATGGATTTGATAATAGACTCATTAAGCTCCACTCATTCCCAAGGTTATAGAAGTGGTTGAGAGTTGCCAGGAGAGGAGGGAGGGAGGGAGGGAGGGGGAGAGAGAGAGAGAGAGAGAGAGAGAGAGAGAGAGAGAGAGAGAGAGAGAGAGATGGAGAGACTTTGTCTTCAATGATGTAGCTGCTCCTGTGAGTAACCCTAGTTAAATTTATTGGTTTGCTAAGCTGGGCACATATAGGAGCACTTCTTTGTTCTGTTGATGCCATATCTGTGGTAAAGAAATGTTTATTTGTGTACCCAGGAAAAGTTCACATAATTATAAAACATAAATATGGTTGAATAATTTGGATCTTTTAGTAATCAGATTGCAAAGTAGTTTACTGATTGAAGTATATCTTTTTAATTAAAAAAGGATTCAAAATAAATTTTAATAAATTATTATAGAATAATAAATTTCTTTGTTTCCTCTATAGTTATTGGTTAATTTCACTATAGGTATTCTATTTACGGAAACTATCAAGTATTCATAGTAGCTCCATTTGTTTTTGTGACTTCATGAGTGATTTAAATGCTTTTAAAGCTTGCTTCTATTTTCTATATTATCTTGAGTGAGCATAAAAATGCTTTTGTAATCAGAAAAGAAATAAATGAATATTTAAATATGAAGTTAAACTAATTTAATTCTTTCTGGATTGTAGCAATATAATTAAGAGGTGCCTAAGAGATTTTGCATAATGTTTTTCTTGTCTTTAAAAAGTCTATTGTTACAGAAACTACTCTTAGCCTGGTGCTGTTGTTTCAAAAGAGGGTTTTAAACAATTATTCTAGATGAAGGAGAGAGGCTATTGTCTTTGCCACAGATAATGAAAAATGAGTTATAAGAAGATAGGCACAAAATCAGGGGACATTGTCCTGATTTTGTATAAATTAAATAGCTAATTTTCAAAAAGGTCAAATCTAGGGGCTACAGATGGGCTTGACAAAAGGAAAAATTGCAGGGATATTTTTCATTCTGGTTAAACAAAAATGTACTTAAATGATGCAGAATGTAAGAAGAAACCAATTGAATGCTTTTATCTAAGGAAATGATTAATGTGTACTTGGGAGAGAAATACTCAGAGAGTATTTATTTCTCTTTAAGGCTAGGATAGCACAAAACTCAAAAAAGTAAGTGTGGAAGAGTTTGATTCCAAGACTCATAGAATCTGTATCTATTACCAAGACTTGAACAAATTATGTGATCTCTCTTGCTTTTGATTTCTTTACATATAATCCAAAGCTTTGCATTCAAGGCCACCTAATTTTTGTTGTTGTTGTTGGTTTATAAAGTTTGGTATTTCCCCACTTGTGTTCTTATAGCATAGATCAAGCCATTGAGTTTCAATTCTGGGCCTTAGTACAAGGCATTGGTTCATTGTTATATGGTTATATGGGCACCTGTGAAAATTGTCAGAATTTTTTCATGGCCATACAGACATTCTGGACATCTAGTGAAGCCAAGTACCATAGAGAGTGGGCCAATTCCCATACAATCCCATCTGATTTCCAACAAGCAGTGCTTAATCCTTAGGCATACTGTCTTTACATGTGGAAACAGTTCATCTTTCATAAAGAGATGGTGTGTGTGTGCATGATGGGAGCCAACATATGCTGATGCTAGTGACCCCACTTTACAGATGCAAGTGTCTGTGAAATATATTCTTGTTTATTTGAGTATATTCATAGAAAGACTCTTAGATGATAAGCAAACATGAATTCTTTAGCTCTTAGAGTAACTTCTTCAAAGCATACTTGACATGAAGCAAGTTATACATATTTTAAATGTATAATTTATTTTAAAGGATGTCTATATGCATCAGCCTTAACAAACCCTAGCTAATAAATGTACCCCCAAATGTTTCCTGGTTTCCAACCGTAATCTGTCTGCAAACTCATATGCGCTACAAAGAAAGATCAAAGCTTCTTTTCCTTTTCTCTTCATGGCTAACCAATTATTTTAATTACCATTAGCTGAAAATCTGTTCTTATTCTTGAAACTGTCAAAATTCAGGTGCCCATAATTGTTTAGAGTTATTTCTGAAATCACTTCCCTGTTTCATGGATACAATTATCTGCATTTAGGTGAGTACCCTGTCTTGATTGCTTTAGCTTTAGAATAAGCCTTGGGGTTAGAAAAGTGCCTGGAATCTATTCTGCTCCCACAAAGGAGTTTGGTCTTGTTTATTTTCACATGAATTTTAGGACCTGTCAATTTCAAGAGAAAACCTGCTGAGATTTATATTGGAGTTTGATTCAATATCTTGATCAGTTTGGGTAGAATTGCCATCTTAATGATACTGAATTTTCTGGTCCATGAACACTCTATTTCTTTATTTATTAAAAAAGACTTTATTAAAGTCTCCGTGAAGTTTTATAGTGTTCAGATTTTAAGTCTTGCACATTTTTTGGGGGGACTTATCCTTGAGTATTTTATATTGTTGATGCTTATGTAATTAGTAATGTTTATTTTCATTAACTTTTTAATTGCATTCTTTTGAGATAGGGTCATGGTAGATAACCCAAGCTGGTTGGAACTAACTATGTATCCAGACTGGCTTTCATCTAGTGACTCTCTTGTCTCAGTGAGTTAGTGCTATAAGTGTGTATCACTGTGCACATCTGAACTAATTAATTTAAAGTTCTGATTATCTATTGCCAACTTGTAAATAGTATAAACAGTTCTTTAGTATTGATATTTGGATCTGGTAATACTATAAAATCTTGATATATCTTCAGGAGAAGTTCAGTGTTTTCTGCATGGATGATCATATCTTTTGTAAATAGAGAAAAGTTAACTTCTTATCTCTTATGCCAATGGGTTTTTGAATGTTTTCCTGTCTTGTTGCACTCCCTGGAACTCTCAGTAAACTGACAAGTAGAAGCAGTGACAGTGGACCATCTTTCCTCAGCAATGAGGCACACATCCCACATTCTCATTCCTCTCTGTTAGCCAACAGTCACCCAGCACTCTGATTTCTGCACTGTCTCCAACCAGCTATGGTCATTATAGTCCACTTATGGTTCATTTAAATCTCACTTGGTGGTTCACTATAGTCTTTCCACGTAGACACAACACATTCCAGGCTGTTAATAAGCCTACCAGAGAATGGACTTGCCTGTGCTCTCTCATGTTCTAGTGTTGATCCACTTGAGATGTGGAAAGTTTATTCTCTTTGAATTTTTCTGCTTTACACTGTGAGTCAGCTCTGGCCCAGATCATTTGATGGACTGCTATGTAATACAGTGGGCTGCAAGCACAACTACCTAAAGGAGTTTTGATCTGTTCTTAGGATAAACACCTCTATTCTAGTTTGTTTTAACTGCCAACTTAGTCCAGAGTTACCTGAGAAGGGAGTCTCAGTCAAGATATTGTCTCGATCAGAGTAGCCTGTGAGTATGTCTGTGAACAATTGTCTAGATTATTAATTGATATAGGAGGTGCCAGAAGTCACAGACAGGGGGTCCTGGGATACAGAAGAAGAGCTTAAGTATTTCTGAACTATTCTTGGCTAATAATGAGCCTCTGAAGAAGCTATCAAGTAGCATCCCCCAATAGTTTTTGTTTTCAAGTGCCTCTTTATATACCTGGTCTGACTTCTGTTGAAGATGGACTGTCATCTAAAAATATGAGCCAAATAAATCCTTCCTTTCCCTAAGTTGCATTGGTCAGTGTTTTAATCAGAGCAACAGAGATCAGCTAGTACAATATCCTTCCATATCTGTCCCTTCTTGATTAGTTGCCCTTAGACTGAGAATTCTATTGACATCAGGACCCTATTTCTCGTGGATGATCATTCTCTATATCAAACCTTCTCTCTTCAGTTTACTGTTTGTTTATATCTCCTAGGTAGACTCTCACCAGTACAATACTTCTGAATCAAAATTTATTGCCATCTGATATAATTTAATAAAGAATAAAATGTTCAATTTAATGTTATAGTCTATAAATATACCTGTAAAACACAAAATATTTAATCAGGATTTTCTGTTATTTATCTCAAAATTTTTAATGCTTTATGGTATTTAAAAAAAAGATTTATTATATTTTATTTACATAAGTGTACTGTAGCTATCTTCAGACACACAAGAAGAGGGCACCAGATCTCATTGTAGATGGTTGTGAGAGCCACCATGTGGTTGCTGGAAATTGAACTCAGGACCTCTGTAAGAGCAGTCAGTGCTCTTAAGCACTGAACCATCTCTCCAGCCTGCTTTATGGTATTTTTAGATCATGGAAAGAAAGTTGGTCAGGCATAGTGGTACATACCTGTAATCTCAACACTTTGGAGCTTAGGCAGGAGAATGGTGAGTTCCAGGCTAGCTTGGAATTGGGCTCCACATTAAGATGATACAGGGATATGATTACTTGAGTTCAGCAGGATAGGTACATGTGGCTCCCAGTTTCACATGTCAAACCCTTTGTGACTGTTTGTCCTGCTTGTCTTTTGAAATGAATGTAGTCATCAGTATATTGAAATGACATGCCAGCACAAATTGCACATGCCTGGAGCAAGGTGGATTATGGAGGAAAAATAAGAGACAACATTCATAAATATATTGGTTAGGAAGTGTGCATGGGAAATTGTCCTAAATCTTAAATGCATGTGGTAGATGCTTTCCAAATTTAGCAATACATTTGACAAAAATTATCACACACACACACACACACACACACGCACACACACACACACACCACTTAACAAGAAGTCGAAAGAATCATTAACTATCAACAAAAGTGAATTTTGATTAATTATGCTTGAAGAGAGATTACATTATTATCTAGTCTCCTTTGAAAAAGTTAAAATTGTTTTGTCCTATTAAAGCATGAAAGAGATTAAAGCAAAATAAATTAACAAATCTATGGCAAAATGTATTATAGAAGTGGGTCTAAACAGTTATTTGAAAAAAATCTCATTTTTCTTGAGCATATAATGTTTATAGCATACATTAAAATTTACAATTGAAGTTTGTTGTGGTTTATTTTTTTTATCTTAAATACTAATTTTTATATCTGTTTTTGTATCCACAATCTTGCATTTTCCTTAAAGACAGACTTCAAGCTTGTGCAAGTGTTGGGCTTGCATTTGCCTCTAAATTAGTTTTAAATTCACTTTTTATATTCACAGAACGAGACTAGCTCAGCATGAAGTATAGTTTATGGGTCAGCATATGAGGTAGGGAGGGCACTGTGAACAATGACAAGAATGGTGATGATCAAGGTTACCTTTATTATTTTAAAAAGTGCATACAATGAGTAATATGTCACATACATACAAAGGTATGAAACACATACTACAAAATTGAGGGCAATGTAATTTAGCGTTATTCGTGTAGTTTTCAATGATTATTTTCAGAGTTGTTTCATCATTTAAGCTTAGCACTGTAGTTGACAGCTTCAGCTATATTTGTGGTTAAAAGACAAAGGTTACAAATGCTCTCATTTCTTTATAAAAGATATTCTATTCTAAGAATCACATAGCACAAATTAAATCATACAAACACATTTATTCTATTTTATTTATTTATTTGACAAGTTTGTTGCCTTAAAAAGGCTTATTTTGCTCTTCTTCTTCTTGTTGTGCATCTTTCTGGCTTGCAGATATCCAGTGGCATCTCCTTTTTCTCTTCATTTGCCTTTCATGGTTTACTGTAGGACTGCTTAGTCTCAAGACAGAGAGCTCTTTGATCAGTAAAGGGTTAAAGAATGGATTAGAACAGATTCGAAGAGAAGACTTCAGTTCCCAATCAGAGGGGGCCACAGAAGCAGCCTCCGAGGGGGCCCGGGAGGCTGAGCAGGGAGATTGGGAGTCTTGCCTTGTGATTTGGGCATCATTATCCTTTTGTTGTCTAGGAAGATGATTGCTATAATTAGCAGCAAATTTCCTGGGCAACTATCATTTACCATTCTTTGTAACAAGTGGCCCTTTACTGTTTTCTATGCTTTCTTTGACCTTTCACCTGCCCACCATGTTGTTCTGTCCCAACAATCAAATACAGCAGAAAACCTATTTGTTTTCTGATATTTATACATCACCATATATTTATAGCAGCAATATGACTACTATTTTTTTTTTTAGTTATTAAATGGCCACACACTGAAATTTCATGTGTTCTTTTCTCTAAATTAAAGTTTCTTTAAAGAAGGAAAAAGGAAACATGCGGTTTTATAATAAGAATGCTGGAGGGGTCCTTTATATTTATTTGAGGACTATTTCTTATCAACTCTCTTTCTAAATGTAGTACAAAGAAATCTTTCACAAAGTAGCACACATTATCTTTTATAAACAACTTTAATATCCTTTAGGGTTTATTTGTATTGTAATTTTAAAAAAATCCATTTTTAATTCATTACAGTAATTCAGTAGAAATATGTATCCCCATTTACAAAGAAATAGGATTCAAAAGACAGTATTTTGAAAGGCATTATGTCATCAATGCTTGAAGATATTTACCTAACATGTAGATTTTAAAAGATATTTCCTTTTTTGAGATCATAAAACTCATCACAGAGCTATAAGGGCATAATGAGAACTCTGTTAGTAAAATTCCACTTTATTTGAATTTTTTTCATTTTATTTGAAAGATACATTATTAGACTTACCTCTTGCATTTTCTTTCTTTTCTTTTTTTCTTTTTCCTTTTTCTTTTTCTTTTTTTTTTTTTTTTAGGTAGTTTTGTAGGCAGTTTTTTTCTGTTACTGCACAGGTAGTTCTAAAGGCCTGAAGGTCTCCCTTCTGCCCGGGTTCATTGGCCACCAGTTCAGGAGGACTGAACGGAGCAGAGCAGAGGAAGAGGGTTTCAGATGGCCAGTGAGTATGAACAGTAATAATGACACGCCAGGACTAATTGCTTGAGACAGATTAACTTTATTTAGGTTGAAGCAAGGGTTCTATAGTTTTAGTGAAGGGGGTAGGAATATCCAGGATGGGCAAAAGTCATTGGCTAAAAGTTAAGGTGTTCAGATGCATTAACCTAATCACCTGGTTCTGGGTTCATCAGAAGACCCTGCCTCAGAAGGTTAGCTGGAGAGCTAGCAAGAATTCCACCCCAACCTCTGGCCAACCCCTTCCCTGCCTCCCCAACCCCCACTCCCTCAAAGCAGAAACTCACCTGGGACAAATGATAGACGTGAAACCAGGACACACAACTTGCTATTTTTTTAAAAATCTGGTAGTGATTAAAATTAAGTATTCTAATACCTTTAACTCTTATTTATGTTCTCAGAAGGCCTGGATCTCAGATGCCACCCCAAGATGTTCTTTCCTTTTAAAGTTATTTGGTGCCACATACATACCTCTGGAGTGAAATGTATTGCTGCTGAGTTTGCCCCATCATTTAAGCTCGTTTTATGAGGACCTCCCTGGAGAAAATTCCCTCTGAACTTCAGAAAGCAGTATCTATCTATCTGGGGTTACATTTTACTGTCTCATCTGTGTTATAAGTAATGTACCTGAACAGAACATTTAGAATGTCAGAAGTTTCCTAAGACTCTTCCTCAGTGAATGCTAAGAGACATAGTCTAACTACGTGGCCTTTTAGTAGGGTACAGTTCCCCACGTATCTTGGGTACATATCACTTTTTCTTGACTTCAACTAGTTTCTTCTAGTTGCTTTGTTGTGTGTCAATTCCAGGGAGAGATGAATAGACACCAATTCATCTAATAAAGCGAACCAATAAGAGACCAAAATACACGACCAAAGTCCAACTCGATGAAGCAGTGTGTTTTATTGGGATCCCTTACAGGAATATGGTTGAAGGGTTACTTGAAGGATAAAAACTGACTCAAAGATAGCTACATCACAAAAGCCCACATCTGCATGAGTTTATGAAAATTAGAAAACTGCAGTGCATTTGTTGGCCGCTTGGCATCTTGGAAAAATGTCTATTTTCTATTGTTGAGCATCTCTTTCAGTCAGCTCCTGTAGTCTGAGATTTGTCTCAGCAGCTCTATTTGTCTGAGAGTATCTCTCAGTATTTTATACCGGTTTTATAAGCTTGAGTAAGTAGGGGGGGTGTCTAGTGAATCTGATCAGTTTCAGGAATTTCCTAAAGCTTTTGACTTGTTTAGGTTCTCAGCTTAAGCAGCTTCCTTCCAATACGGTCTGCTTTATATTAGAGGAAATGACTATAAAGGAAGCTTTTTACTTTAATCCTTTTCATTAGGTTTTTAGTTTCCATTCTACCTTTCTTTAGTATATTCTGTGGATTTTTAAAGAGATCTCAAATAATTTATGGATGTCTCGGACTCACAAAACTCTCTTCTCCTTTGTAACTGGAAAGTAACAACGTGCTGAAACCTCACACCTCCAGGGCACAAGAGTTCGACGGGTGTATACGTCAATCTGAACTGATTTCCGGAGGAAAGAGAAGAGATGTGTCGAACAAAAGACACGACTATTTTACAATGAAGTGACGTAAGGGGTCCCTTAGGTCCTTTAGGCTCCTGCCGCTTCCGCGCATTGCTGCTACCATGCACTTTAAGCATATAAATTTTAATATAAACTTTAAGGCTTCTTGGAAGTATTAGATTTTGTGAGCTTAATGTTTTTGATGACTCAGATTGTCACTCAGTTTCTTTGGTGATTTAGTAAAAGATCTGAGTTCTGCTCTAAAGTGAACACACTCATTTAATAAAAAAAATGAAATGTTTACATAATTATTTTGATCAGAGTTGACAGTAAAGCAGGATATTCTGAGAAATGCTGTCCTAAATATTGTCAGTAAGCTCATTTCTCCTTTGTCTGAATTTACTTCTTACTTAAATGGCACATAAGAGATCCCATCTCCCCCGTGAATTGCTTTAGCATTCATGCTTGCTGAATAAATAAGATGAATGTAGGAAACTTATTCTTATTAGCTCATCATTCCTTCACTTATCCGTTTATTTCTTTATCCAATAACTTCTCTGGAGCCTGGATAATTCTATGCACTGGAAAGACAACGGTGAACAATGCAAAAATCCATGTCTTTGCATAGTTTATGCTTTCTAGTCAGGGGAAGGTGCTTACAAAACTAAGGAATACAGTGGAAGATACCTGTGGATGTGAGGAAGGAGAAGAAAGCTGAGCATGTGCAGTGAGGACTTTGAATAGTGGGATCAGGATGGTCTCTTTTCTCTCTGTATGTGTGTGTGTCTATCTATCTATCTATCTATCTATCTATCTATCTATCTATCTATCTATCATCTATCTATCATCTATCTATCTCTATCTGTGTGTGTGTATTCATCTGCATATATATAAATATGTGTGTGTATGTATATGTGTGTATGCATAATTATATGTGTACTTGTGCGTGAAACTGTGGCTATGGAGGTCTGAGATCTATGTTGATCACTTCTTTGATCCTCTTTGATCACTTTTCTGTGGCAGAACCTTCCCTTAATGAATAAAGATTTCCAGGAACCAATCAATGGGCGGGTAGGTGGGACTTCCGGGTCGGAGAGAGGAAGAGGGGAGGCAGGAGAAAGATACTTCCTTTTGGATAGGAGAGGGCAAGGAGACACAATGTAGGTAGAGAGAGGTCCCTGGTTTAGGTGGCGGATCCGCTGGGATTAGCCACTGGAAGATTTGTAATTTAGAATAGTTTACAAAATTAGGATGCTAGTTTCTGTGCCCAGTGATTTTGTTATCTGTAGATTCTAAACTAAGATTGTGTGGTGTTTTCCTTTAAGCTGCAACTCAACTGAGTTCTAGAGAAGTGCACCCACCAGGGCACTCCAACCAGCCACTAGAATTTGGAAGCATGGGGCATGTGTGGCAATAGGCAATTAGTGAGCCGGGTGGAGAGATTTCGGAGCTCTGAGTTGAAGAGTCTGCAAGGCAGAGAACAGGTCTGCCTGTCCTCCAGTGCCTTGCGGGAGGTAGCATGGATTATCGTTTAAATACTTCACGCAACACGTTAAACCTAAGGTTTTGGGACAGGTCTTTCTTTTTTCTTTCTTGACTGATTTTGGAACTCACTGACTTGGATAGGCAGACTAGTGGATGACCCCTAAGCAGCCACCTGTCTCCACGCACCCAGTGCTGGGGTTTTGAGATGTGTAGGCCACTATGCATAGGTTTTTACAATGGATGCTGGGATAGGAGCACGAATGCTTACTCAATAGGCTATTTCCACAGTTCGTGGTCTCCAGTCTTTTATCTAACATAGTAGTTCTCAACCTTCCTAATGTTGCGACCTATATAGTTCCTCATGTTGTGGTGATCTTCAATCCAAAAAATTATTTCATTGCTGCTTTATAACTGTGATTTTGCTCCTGTTATGAATCATAATGTAAATATCTTATTTGTAGTATATCTAATAAGTGACTTCCAAAGGGGTTAGGACTCACAGGTTAAAAACCACTGACCTAAGACCTCATTTATGAATGGGAAAGTCAACCTTCAAGAAGAAAGACTCCTTTAAGTAGAGAGAACAAAATACGAAAAAGTTTTTGACAGGATTGTGTTCGTGTTTCCAGGGTCCAGAAAAATGTTTGGCAGAGTCATAATCAGGAATGTCAGGAGAAGAGAAAAGGTTGGAGAATGAGATCCACAAGAAAGAAGGTCAGACCCCTTTGGTAGTTAGTGTCTTCCTATGTCTTCTAGGGCCTTATTCAAGTCACAAAACTGTCTGGCCCCAGTTTCCCATTCTCTAAAGTGATAAGAATGAAAGCTACCTTAAAATCTTGCTTGAGATTTAATATGCTATCAAATTAAGTACATGGAAGAAGGCCTGGCACTTATGACTGAGTATGTTATGGACCATCATTATTAATTATTTACAGATGGTACACTTTTCCCCTCGCTAATAATTTATTGCTCTGAAAGACTTTTAAAGCTAAAATGGATTTTTTAAGTCATGCCAAATCTGTATGGTTTTGTTTATGGGTTTATTTAATTCAGAGCGAGTCAGAGAGGATTCAGTTTCCCAAAACTGATGGGGTAAATGTATTAGTCATAAGAAATTTCTTCTCTTGGGTTTCTGGCCAAGAGCTTTCTTAGTATAAGATAATGCAGGTATTTAGCTGTTAATGTAAAGGTGTTGCTGTATGTATGTATGTATGTATGTATTTATATTTATGTATTATTCTTGCCTCACAGAATTCTATTTACAATAGTTCTAGAGAATAAAAACTTTTTGACAGGAACTGAGATGGTGACTATATTGATAATGAATTTATAAGCTATGATTTACTAATAACTGAAATATATTTGAAATAATAGAATTCTATCCTGAATATTATAGTGGCGTCTATAATATATACCTATCATTTAATTTCCTAGCCAATGGGTCAGCCACAGATTAAAAAATGCCTTTCATTTAATTTCACTTTAGCATTTATACTTTATGGATATAGGAAAATGATTTTATTACTGCTATGATTTAAATCTGAAATATTCCCATATGATGATTGTTGGAACTCGGTCCCCAGTTTGTATTATTTTGGAAGTTTCTGGAAACTTCTAAATAGTGGTAGGACCTACCTGGACAAAGTAGGCTACCTGGTAGCATATCCATGAGCATTGTGTTGTACCTAGGTCTTCCCTGTCCTCTTTGTCCTGTCTGCTGTGAGCAACCAAATGATCAGGACACTATAATCTTCTGTCTTAGCATGAACCCAGAATCAGTGCAAACAATGGCTATGAATGGAGCCAAAGTAAATGCTTCTGTACTTGAGTTGTTATGTCGGGTGTTGCCACAGTTAGACAATTAGAGTGTCTATGTATCTAGTTACTCATCTTCTCAATAACTTTGCATCTTACATTAATGAACATTCCAGAGACATAGTAGTAAAAACGTGATATGTCTGTCCTCATGTACTTTATATTCTAATTAAGAGGAACAGATAATAAATATACTCATGATTTATAAATACCTAAAAGATATATCTCAAGATATATCCAAAGCATTTTAAAATTGGGAAGCCAATGACATGACTGTGTTTTGATTAATGGTAAGTATATGGCTCAGTGGTAGAGTACTTGCCTAGCATGTACAATGACCTGGGTTCCATTCTCAGTACACACACACACACACACACACACACACACCACACATACACATACATACACATACACACACACCCCACACATACACACACATGCACATACACACACACATACCCACACATACACACACATACACATACACACACACCCCACACATACACACACACACCCCACATACCCCACATACACACACACACACACACACACACACACACCCCACACACATACACACACACTACTAAGAGAGTTAATCATATTTTAAATGATTAACTCATTTTAACAACTTATTTTTCAAGCTCCAGTTCTCTAGCCTTATAACCTGCTAATAAATAAATTAATGGGTTATGGAAATTGAAATGTAATTATGCACATGGCATAATTGAATGGTGGGGCTTAGATTAAATTAATATGGCAAAAAGATTTTACTAAATCCTCAATATGTAGAGCTAAAATTATTTTACTCAAAAGGTCTAACTTTGGTTTCTTGAATGTCTTTCTGTAACATCTCAGAACTTGCCAGGCAAAGGAAAACTGCCTTAGGGATTGTTTTTTCTTTATTCTCTTTGGTTTTGTTTATTTCTGTTTGCCTCTGGGTAAGAAGTCTGTTATCTGGGAAAGGTTTTGTTCCAAATGTTAATTTGTAAGCCATTTTGAACTCATCCATTATAGAAACAGCTCTTAGCTAGGTGTTAGGTTCAAATGTCAGTTAGCAGAAATTTATTTCACTGACTTGGAAGCAGAATCATACTCCTCTGAGTTCTGGCCCAGCTGTACTGCAAGGGACAAACAGGCTGTTTTTCTGTTGTTCCAGAGCAGAGGCCTGGCCTGAGTTCTTGCCTTGATATGACAGAGTCCTCTAAGACCCTCAGAAGACCTTTCTGTTTCCCACTACAAGGGTTGCTTTTCTTATTAAAGGGACATGTGTCTCAGTCTTCAGTTTTTGCCTAATTGGAATAACATCATAGCTGATATTCATTAAAACAACAAAGGCATTAAAATTCAGGCTGTCAAACACGTATGTTGGAAAGTTAGAATGATTTTTCTTTTTGTCAAACAACCATTTTGAGGAGCCATGACACCACTTTCTTAAGGTTTACTTCTTTGGAAAATTAGCAAAATCCTGTCTGGCCAGAGCCATGGTCAACTATCCCCCAGATGATCAAAGAGTATCTTTAATTCTCACTTTTAGATGGTGTATGGAATTTGAAAACCCATGAGATTTTACTCAAAGCTGGAATATGAACTGGGTGGCATCGCCTTTCTCTGAAGCATCTGCTTCATCTTTTTGTATTGTCCTTGTAGACTTGATGCTGCTTTAGAGAAATCTGCTACATGAAATCCTAACTTCAGCAGAAAGCAAAGGGAAGCAGTAAGTTGGTCCTACATCAGGACAGTGAGTGCATCAGTCTGTCGTTGGCCAAAAATAGATGGAGTTTACAGTGTACTCAACTCCACTGCTCATACATTTTTATCTCCTTTCCTCAGCTGAATAAATGGAAAGGGAGAAGAGAAAAAAATGACTCCCATAAAAAGTACATTTCCCTTTCTGCGTTTGGTTGTGGAGGAACATCTGTAATCACAGGGAGCAAGCCTGGAGGGAAGAATACATTCCTGAAACGGTATCTGATATATACCCTAGCTTCCAAATGAAAGCAGTTTGAAGATACATTTAGGACTTGTAAGCAGAAATATTGGCATATGGCATGTGGTGTTTGCCTGAACCCGTGGATGATGTATGGGGTTGCCTGAAGGAGTTTTGTTGATGACTGGATAGCCTAGGACTGGACCAATTACCTGTCATGAAACAGAAATCAATGGATCTTAAAGGACAGTAGAAGCTGGTAATTAAGGAATAGGG
This sequence comes from Mus minutoides, assembly GCA_902729485.2. Taxonomy (NCBI): domain Eukaryota; kingdom Metazoa; phylum Chordata; class Mammalia; order Rodentia; family Muridae; genus Mus; species Mus minutoides. Next base: position 252,400 of record LR750291.1, on the reverse strand, counting down.
ATTAAAATATGAGCGCAATTATTAATACTTTTAATAAAAAGATGAACCAGGCAATCTCTTTTTCTAGATGGTGCTATTGGCTGGTCTCCAAATCATCATGGTAAGCATGTGATTTTAGGGGGTGTTTATATCTCCAGCTGAATTCTTGGCCTAATTTATGTCTGTATTGTAGTATATTATTTGTAAAGCATAGTCAAATTGTCACACAGTGTGTCTTAAGTTATAAGACTCAAGAATCTAATGTAGAGAACAAGATTTCCAGCTGTACACATTCAATGATAAACTCCAAAAAAAAAAAAAGGCATTCTTGTATTATGTGTTTATCTCTAATATGGGATAGATACTTAATTTACTTCCAAAGTTTATTCCTTATTGACATATCACGTGAATTCCAATCAGTAGGTATCAAAATAATAATCTTTCAAACACCAAGAATATTAGCTAAAAAGTGCTATAATATACAAGTAAAATATATTAAATTAAAATATTTTATATAGTCATGTGATACTATATTTCTATATTAATGATTTTAGAGTCAAGATAAAATGGTGTAACAGTCCTGTTACAGGCATAATAGTGCTGGATCTATTTTTTTATGCGTTACATTTATTTATTTTTTTAACTTTATTTTTATTTTATTTTTAATTTATTTTTTACACTCCATATTCCATTCCCCGCACTGCATTCCACCCTCCAACTGCTTCACATCCCACACCTCCTCCCCACCCCATCTCCACATGGATATCTCCCAACCCCCAACCTACCTGACCTCTAAACTCCCTGGGGCCTCCAGTCTCTTGAGGGTTAGGTGCATCATCTTTGAATGAACACAGACCCAGAAATCTTCTACTATGTGTGTGTTGGGGGCCTCATATCATATGGTGTATGCTGTTTGGTGGTCCAGTGTTTGAGAGATCTTGGGGGTACAGATTAATTGAGATTGCTGGTCCTCCTACAGAATCACCCTTCTCCTTCCATAATTCAACAACAGGGGTCAACTGCTTCTGTCCATTGGTTGGGTGCAAATATCTACATTTGACTCTTTCAACTGCTTTTTGGGTCTTTGAGAGGGCAGTCATGATAGGTCCCTTTTTGTGAGCACTCCATAGCCTCTGTGTCAGGCCTTGGGACCTCCCCTTGAGCTGAATACTAATTTGGGCCTGTCACTAGACCTTCTTTTCCCCAGGCTCCTCTCCATTTCCATCCCTGTAATTCTTTCAGACAGGAACAATTATGGGTCAGAGATGTGACTGTGGGATGGCAACCCCATCCCTTATTTGATGTCCTGTCTTCCTGCTGGAACTGGGCTGTATAAGTTCCTTCTCCCTGCTGTCTGGTGTTTCATCTAAGGTCCCTCCCTTTTTGTCCTGGAAGTTTCTCACCTCCCAGGTCTCTGGTGCATTCTGGGGGTGGGGTCCCCCAAACTCCTATTTTCTGAGGTTGCCTGTTTACATTCTTTCTGCTATCCCTCAGGGCTTCAGTCCTTTTCCCTTACCCAATACCAGATCAGGTTCCCCTCTTCCCCCCAACCCCACTACTCTCCCACATCTGCAACCTACAGATTGAGAAAAAATTTTTCACTAATCCCATCTGATTGAGGGCTAATATCTAAAATATATAAAGAACTCATGAAGTTAATCACCAAAAAGCCAACCCAATCAAAAAGTAGGTTATAGAACTAAACTGAGAATTCACAACTGAGGAATCTCGAATGGCTGAGAAGCACCTAAAGAAGTGTTCAGAATCCGTAGTGATCAGAGAAATGCAAATAAAAACAACTCTGAGATTCCAGCTTATACCAATCAGAATGGCTAAGATCAAAACCTCAGGTGACAACACATGTTGGAGAGGATGTGGAGAAAGAGGAACATTCCTCCATTGCTGGAAGGATTGCAAGCTGACCCAGCAAAACCATTCCTGGGCATATACCCAGAAGATGCTCCAACATGTAACAAGGATGCATGCTCCACTGTGTTCATAGCAGCCTTTTTTTTTTTTTTTTTTTTTTTTTTTTATAAAAGCCAAAAGCTGGAAAGAACTCAGATGTCCTTCAACAGAGGAATGGATATAGAAAATGTGGTTCATTTACATAATGGAATACTACTCAGCTATTAGGAACGACATCCCGAGTTTTGCAGGCAAATGGATGGAACTAGAAAATATCATCCTGAGTGAGATAACTCAGATCCAAAAGGATATACATGATATGTACTCACTAATAAGTGGATATTAGCAAAAAAAAGCAAACAAACAAACACAAAAACAAAACAACCCAACCAACAAACAAACAACAACAAAAATACCCAAGATACAATCCACAAACTCAAAAAGCTTAACAAGCTGAAGTGCCCAAGTGAGGACATCTCAGTCCCACTTGGGAGAGAGCAGAAAGCATTCATAAGTGTAGAGGGAGGAAGGAACCATTGAGGAAAAGGGGATCTTTTTTCTTTTCAATGTAAAAACTACTTGTTTGAGAGAGAATCTCACATTGTATCTCAGGTTGGCCTCGAACTCAGTATGTATCCCAGGCTGCTTAGAACTCCACATTCTGTTGCTTTGCATCCTGAGTGCTGGGGTTACAGCTGTGATCCATCATTCCTGGCTAGTGCTGGACTTTTGACTATCTTCATTTCCTAGCTCTGTAACACCTGCGCCAGCACCAGAGAAGAAGGTGGCCCCTTCAGATGATGAAAGTAGAGTGTTGGATAAGTTGTTAACTGCTGATGGGGGCTGGTTGGAAGCTATCTGCTGAGGGCTAACAAACCAAACATCCCTGGGAGCAAGGAGATAGTACCATCTCTAGGTCTGCAGAGGCGAAGGAAGCCCGTGGATTTTAGAATGGATACAGAGAGTTCTGTAGATAAAATAGCATCGGGAGCCTTAGCACAGAACTCAGGGCAAAATAAATTCAAGAATCTTTCCAGAGATTCTGTAGTTGCTTGTGAGAGCCTACCATTAGTTAAACTCCAGCAGAAGGCAAAGCCAGGGAGATATGATCTGGTAAGGTTATCCTCCAGAGTTCCAGAACATGGTTGACAAATATTGATAAAGGGTCAAGAGGTCTTCTGGGGGTGGGGGGGTAGTGGGTGGGTGTGGGGTATCAGAGAATATCAATATATAGTCAGCACTCTGTCCCTAAAAGCATCTCATAGTAAAGAAGCTAAAAACAAAGCAAAGCAAAGTAAATCAAAGCAAAACCTAACAATGAAGTAAAAGGACTTGGATTGCATTATCCCTCAGAGGAAGTCAGCATTAACCCAAAGAATCCCTAATATTTTCAACCATTTCCCCCAAGTTCTCATCACTGTTACCCTGAGGACCAAGCTTTTAACAGACATTCCAACTGCAGTCCATCAGGCACATCCATTGATTTATTCTTCATTCATCTTGTTTGATGCATTCCGTGAAACATAGATTATGCATGCTCAGCAGGTATTTAGAACGACTTTGGCATGATAAACTTTAAAGGGATCTACAAACTTCTGCTTTGATTAGACTTGGGTGTCTGCCATTATGATCTTGCCATGATTTGCATCGGAGCATGAGAGTCTCCGAACCACTCACTAGAAGAGATGTAGCAGTATAGGAATTAGAGAGCAAGGCTGCTGGCTTTTGCTGTGAACTACCCCCATCCTCAGAGAGCTGTAAGAACAGACTTCTATTTCCGCCTCAGAGCTCTTGATTCTCTTCATACCCCACCATACTTTGCATCTTTGGTGCAGGAGCCTGGACATTCCTTGAAAGACCCACCATACTGTTGTGTCTCTGTCTTTTCAGGACATTAATAACTTTTAAAACAGATTCCTTAGTGTCCACTAATCTGTTTAAATATCCTCCGGAACTACAGGTTCCATCTAAAACCTAAGCTTCCTATGTTTAAAATGAGGACCTGGCATTGAGGGAAAAAAACAAACAAACTGGTTTTGGTGTGAAATGTTCCTAAATGCCTGGAATATTCTTTTGTGAGGTAGAGTGGGGATTAAGCTCAGTGGTAGAACATATGTTCATCAGAAGCAAGGTCCTGGCTCAGGTATAGCTCAGTGGTAGAGAGCTTGCCCATCAAGAGCAAAGTCCTCCCGGTTGGGATATATTGCTCAGTGATAGAGAGCTTGCCCATCATGTGTAAGGACCGCATTTCAGTCTCTAGTACTGGAGAAGAAAATGCAGAGAATGCTCTTCAATTGGGGCTTATAAAGGAACCAAGTTCTAGGAATATATACCAGCTAAATACATAAGACAAAAAATTTCAAATATTAATGAAAATTCCATGCAATTAAGGGAGATGAAATGAAAATTGGACAATATTTGTTTTTTAGCATTTTAAAATTAAGGTTTATACCACAATCAGTATTTTAACATTGTATCATCTACGACATTTTATTCATTTTCTTTATTTTTCTTCTTCCTTCTTTCCCAGCTATCCTTTCCCCTCTATTCTACTCTATCTTTTTATTTCATTTCCATCAGTGAATTAAATGGAATGTCTCATATTATCTAGCTGTGCTAAGTGCTAAAAGAATGTTCTGGCCAATCTACAGCTTTAGAAAAAGTGCTGGCAGTGAGTTAGGCCTCATCCCCAGGTTGCTTACAGGCCACTGGCAAGCTGAGCTCCCCTTATCTATGTATTCCTCTTCAGACTGAATAAATACAGTGTTAGGTTTTTTTGAGGGGTGAGGAAGGGGTCCAGTGCTACTGTTCTGCTTGCAGTGGTTATGATGTGTAGATTTCTGATGGGCAAGTTGGCAGAAAGCATAGTCTGAGCCAGTTTTATTAACCAGAGATCTTTCAGGGTGAGAGGACAAGCAACAGGGTCTATAAAGTATGCAGCAGATGCCTCAACTGTAAGCTGTATGAGAAAAACAAGCCATGGAATTTCATCTGTAAAAGACAATGGCCTCTAGGTGTCCCTGCTGACCAGGGACTTGGGGAATAAGAGAGTACTCCAAAGGAATTCTGTTGCTCAGAGGATATTCTAGTTTCTCTCTGGTAGCATTAAACTTTTCATAGACCCTCATGCCAGTAGGGATGTCAGAAAATTTCCATTAACTTTCATCCTATGTTCCATTCCAATAAAATCAAAAGGATGGAGAAGAAAAAGTGCAGGGACTGATCACTCCAGCTTTCCTTGCTCTGTCCTATGGACCACCCTAGGAAGGGAAGGAACGTTTCAGTGATTTGAGTCTGAGAACATGGTGAAATTTGACTAGATGATTCCTTAGACACAGAGTGATCAGGACATTCGTCAAGTGTCAAAAGTGAGTTAGACTAGAATTCAAAGAAACAAAAACAAAAACAAAAAACACTGCTGAAGATAGCTGCTGGAGGAGAGAGACAATTCATTTTTGTTTTCTAACACATTCAGACCACTTAGTGAATGTTAAGCTATTTTAATTGTAGTGCAATTGCACACTATCGTATTGTCTGTCATTTCCCTGCAAAAGTTGGCTTATAGAAATATGTGAGTTCTTGGTCGCATAGGGTCGATTGATTAATTGTCATCCCACACTTTCATTCTGATAACTTGACATGTGTGAACTTACTGTGATGCTAAAGTAAGTTGTAAATTGTCTTATTTGCAGGCCAAGGTTTTGTTACTTGTGACACATTTTGATAGGAACACGTCTCAATGGTAGAGATGCATTTTCTATTAAATGAACAAATGGATTTGACAAATTGGCTTTTTAAACTTTGACATTTTAGAGTCAATTTTTTTTTCTTTTATACAATAGTAGAACCAGGTCTGTAGCTTCTATTGGAACAAAGAAAACCAGTTGACCAGGCCTCTGCCTTCTATAGAGACAGGGCATCTTGTGTTCAGGACTTTAGACCAGTGACCTCAGAGGTTAATGCAGGGACCAAGCTTCAGCCCTAGTATACACAGGGTCCCCTGATGACTTGAGCTGCTTTGGGTCCTGTGGTCTCTGAGGTCACTATGAGTGTGGGTTCTGATTCTGAGGCTCCAGTAGTCATTTTTAGGACTTGGCATCTGTGGCTTCACAGCTTATTGTGGTTCTAGTGGCTCAAACCATAGCTTCCAGAGAGTAGACAGACTTTAATGAGTCTGCAGTTTAATATCAGCCTCAAGCACATTCCACAGGTGACCAAGGTTTGGTTCCATCTGGTCACCTTGGAGAGTATAGATCCAGGAATGGAGCTCAGTATATAAACCCTTCCTTGGAATCTGATCAAGATTTGATCGTTTCATTTATTCAACTTTCAGTAGTTGAATAGCAGAATTGCATACAGATATTCCTCTAGAAGAGTCACAAAATCCAGAATATCCCATCAGGTTGGAAGAGAAAACCAAAAGTACACTGTGACACATGCGTAAAACATGATAATAAAACAAAAGAGTATGGCAAGCAGTCCACATATCTTATCACCAGCTCACCAAATCTTCTGGAATGTATTCCAAAGTTAGAGCTGAAATGACCATTCCAAAGAGTTAATGTGTATATAAAGGAATCAAACAAACATATGCATGAATTAAGGAAATCTGTCACAGACCCTGATAAAACAGTCTCAAGTGAATGTAACAGTTAGTAAATTACAGGCAAAATATACAAATTATAGAGGAAAAATTTAACATGAACATTGCAACATTGAGAAATGATAAAACAAATACTTAAAATGAAGGAGATGGTCAGCCAAATAAAATACACAGCAGATGCCATCATTACCAGACAGGACCATTCAAGATAATGAATTTCAGGTCAGGAATGAAGGATAAAGTAAAAACAAAACAGAATAAAACAATATATAAGGAAAAAGAGTAAGGAGCATGATCAATGTTTCCTAGAAGTCTGCGATACATTCAAAAGGCCAAACCTGATAATTAAAGGATTAGGAGAAGGCATATTTAGAAAGCAAATGGAATAGATAGAGTAGTGAAATTATTGTAGAAATGTTTCCCATTTATAAGATGTAGGCATCCAAACACATGAGGTGTAAATACCAAGTAGATATGAGCAGTGCTGAAACTATCCATAACATAATATAGTCAGGATGTCAAAAATTAAAAGTAAAGAAATGATCCCAAAGCAGTAGCAATAAAATGCCAATGCATAGACAAAGCAGGAGATATCAGAATGACCTCATACATTTCACAGCAACCATAAAAACCAGAAGATTATGGAGTGAAATATTTCAAGCTCTGAGTGTAAGCAACTGTGAACCAAGACTGTCAGACTCTACAAAAGTACATTTCAAAAATGATGGAGAAATAAAGGTATTTCAAGGCAAACAGAAATTACAGCAGCTCATTATAATCAAGCCATTACTGAAGAAAGTTCTTAGAAGACTAGTTTACAGGCAGGAACATGAAAGGTAGACTAACTACAGATAGGCATACTAGACTTGAGAAAGAAACAACCACGCTCAACATGACAACTCAGAGGGCTCTCAAAACTAAAATAGACATGTAGCAGGTGCAGTTTGGTAAAGCCACATCATCTCCAAGTATACCTCATAGACACCTGTCCACTTCTTCCTCCATCTCTATTGTATCTCACCTCACCCTCCACTGACATTCATGTTGATACCTGGTGTACTGGCTAGTTTTGTGTCAACTTGACATAGCTGGAGTTATCACAGAGAAAGGAGCTTCAGTTGGGGAAGTACCTCCATGAGATCTAGCTGTAGGGTATTTTCTCAATTAGTGATCAAGGGGGAAAGGCCCCTTGTGGGTGGGACCATCTCTGGGCTGGCAGTCTTGGTTCTATAAGAGAGCAGGCTGAGCAAGCCAGGGGAAGCAAGCCAGTAAGGAACATCCCTCCATGACTTCTGCATCAGCTCCTGCTTCCTGACCTGCTTGAGTTCCAGTCCTGACTTCCTTTGGTGATGAACAGCTATATGGAAGTGTAAGTTGAATAAACCCTTTCCTCCCCAACTTGCTTCTTGGTCATGATGTTTGTGCAGGAATAGAAACCCTAAGACACCTGGCTTCAACGTGGTTTGGCCTGGCCTGCCCTGGCCTGCCCTCGTAATCCAGCTGTCCTGGCCCTTGAAGACACCATTAAAAGGGCCATATGTCCTTTGGGCCCTGCTTGCCACCTTTTACATAGACTCTTGTTTGGCTCTAATTGACCATTACCAGAGTTATTTCATGATTACCTCCTACACAGAAACACACAAGTACACACAAACACACATGATACACACAGATACACACAGACCCATACAATATCAGGCACACACATACACACACACATGCACACACACATGCATGCATATTCACCTCTGATAGTACTATGTCTATACAGGTAATAGACCACAATCTATTAAAAGAGAAGAGAGAAAAGAAAGAACAGATATAGTTCAAAAATTCCTACCTGCCACCCAACTCTCTGCTTTAGGTTAGAGCCCAGCCAATGTCCCCAACCCAGGTCTGCCCCAACACTACATTAAATGATGATTCTCAGAGGTTCTCTTGGGTGAGGGATCAGAAAATGATATCCAACCTCCATTGCTAATAGAGGGCTCCTGGGGCCTTCCAAAGCCCCATGTTTCCTCTATAGCCTTAGGTACCCTAAGTCATCAGTTCTGTAGATTGTGATAGATCTTTGAATCCTGGATTTTATCTGGATCTCTTACTGCAGGACCACAACCACCACTTTGGTTTCTTTGACCCCAAACCTCTCGCATGCCTGTGGGGAAGGTCTGAGCAGAATCCTCTTGTCTAAGAGATAGCCCCTTTGGCCTGATGCTGCCTTCAAGCTACCAAGGAAAATGAAAAAAAAAAANTGTAGATTGTGATAGATCTTTGAATCCTGGATTTTATCTGGATCTCTTACTGCAGGACCACAACCACCACTTTGGTTTCTTTGACCCCAAACCTCTCGCATGCCTGTGGGGAAGGTCTGAGCAGAATCCTCTTGTCTAAGAGATAGCCCCTTTGGCCTGATGCTGCCTTCAAGCTACCAAGGAAAATGAAAAAAAAAAAATATAGCTATCTTTATATCAGACAAAGTAAACTTAAAACCAATACTAATTAGAAGAGATAAAAAAGTATTAATAAAAGGAACAATTCATCAAGACAATAGAATAATTATAAATCTTTATATTCTAATTATTGTAGCCCCCAAATTCATAATGCAGATACTAAAAGACATAAAGACTATACAGATCATGGTGCAATGATAGCATCTATCTAATAAAAGACTCAAGCATTCAGGCATTGAGAGGGTATAAATTAAAAGAATTGGGTTTTGTACAAGGTAAAAGATAAAAATTTAATTTCATTCTTCTTATGTAGAAATGCAGATTTACCAGCACCATTTGTAGAGTAGGCTATTTTTTTCCAATGTATCTTAACTCCTTTGCCAAAAATAAAGCAGACATAATTTTGCTGTTTTATTTCTGGGTCCTCTACTCTAGTCCATTGGTCTTCCTGTCTAGTACCAGGCTGTCTTTATGAATACAGCTCTAGCCGGGCGTGGTGGCGCACGCCTTTTATCCCAGCACTCGGGAGGCAGAGGCAGGTGGATTTCTGAGTTTGAGGCCAGCCTGGTCTACAAAGTGAGTTCCAGGACAGCCAGAGCTACACAGAGAAACCCTGTCTCGAAAAACCAAAAAAAAAAAAGGAATACAGCTCAGCTCTACAGTATAACTCCAGGCTGGGTATTGTATAGCCTTAATAGCTTTCTTGCTATTAGGATTGCTTTGGTGATCCATGGACATTTCTGGTTCCATATGAACTCATGCATTTTTTTTTTTTAAATCTAGGAAGCATGGGATAGGAACTTTGAAGGTTATTACATTAAATCTGTAAACTAATTTTTACAGAATAGCCATTTTTGCAGTATTAAATTATAATCCAGGAACATGGAATGTCTTTATATTATCTAGTATCTTCTATGATTTCCTTTTCAGAATCTTGAAGTTCTTGTTGTGGTGGTCTTTCATTTGTTTTGGTGGATATATTTCTAAAAACTTAATTGTTTTGGAGTTATTTAGCATGGATATTTTTCTCATTTCTTTCTCTGAGAGTACACTGTTGGTATAAATGTTTCCTTTTATAATATTGATTTTTGTATCCTGTAACATTACTGTTTATTAGGTAGGTCCAAGAGTTTTCTAGTAGATTCAGTGGAGTCTTTTAATTTTAGGTAAAGGTTATATTTCCTGCTAGTAGAGATAGTTTGGCTATTCCTTTTTCTACTTTTATCTTTTTAAAATCTAATCACTGTAGCTAAGACATTGATTATTATGTTAAATAAGAGAGAGGAGAATGGGCAATCTTGTACCATTTCTGATGTTAGGGAAAATGCTTGTACTTTCCCTCTATTTAATAGAATGTAGGTATAGGTTTCCTGTGTATAGACTTATTTTGAGGCGTATTGTTTTTTTTTTTTTTTTTTTTTTTTTTTTTTTTTTTTTTTTTTTTNCCCGCTGCTCCCAAAACCACCTCTGCACTCACGCGTAACCCCAATGCGATCTTAAAGTCCTGGGGTGTCCCTAGCTGTGTCCGCTGGGCTCAGAGGAAAGATGGCGCGGCGGCGCGGTTCTGGCTGGGGGAGGCCCAGCCTCCGGTGGGGCGGAGTTCTCAGTTCCTGCCCCTGGAGTGAACTGCTGACCCGCTGCTCTTGAGGCGTATTGTTACATCTATTCCTCAAGGGTTTTATTATGAAGGCAAAATGGACTTTGTCAAAAGTCTTATCAGCATCAACTAAAATTATTACATACTTCTGTCCTTAAGCTTATGTCTTTGTTGTATTCCATTTATTGATTTATGTATGTTGAATCAACCTTGCTATTCTTAGATGAAGCCTACTTAGTCATAATGTATAATCATGATTTGTTCTTGAATTTGATTAGTAATTTGTTGAGATTTTTAAAAAATATATATGTTAATCAAAGAAATGTATCTATATTTTTCTTTTTAAATTGTGCCTTTTCCGGTGGTTTTGATGCTAGGAAAATACTGACCTGATAAAATTAACTTCGTGGTGTTCCATAACTTTTTATCTAGTGGAATAAATTAAGAAGAATTGGTACAAGGTCTTCCTTGGAATTCAGTGGTGAATTCCATTTGGTCAGGGGCTTTTTTTTGAGGGGACACTTTAAATAACATTTTCAATCTTGTTGCTTGTAATAGCTATAAGTTATTTATACCTTCAGAGCTTAATTTTGGCAGATGATATGCATTTAGAAATTCCTTGATTTCTTCTGGTCATCCATGTTTTCAGAGTATGTGTTTTCATAGTTATTTTCTCATGTTCTTCGCTCTGGAGTAAGTTCTGATTACACTGGCTTGATCCCTAGTTTTATTAATTTGCATCTTCATCTTGTTTCTTTTTGACTTATGTCTTATCAATATTACTAACTTTGCAAGGAGCTAATGCTTTGGTTGATTTTTTTTTGTGTGTTGTTTATTATCATCTCTATTTCATTAATCTCTTTCTTCCTCCATCGAGCTGAGTGCTTTTCTTCAGTCTACCGATACACTCAGTCACCTTTATACTCCCAGAGTCTACATACACACAGCACAGAGTTTAAATCTACAGTCCACATTTTAATAAAAAATGATATCTAGTCTGATTTCTTCTTCATTAGCCTCTTAGCCTGTATTGTTTTCCTCCCTACTTTAAAAAAAAAAAAAAACAACAAAAAAACCCAAAATCTCAAATGTTCAATTTGACCAACAAAGACTCAGGCTAGACAGGCAGAGAAAGCACCCAGTTCACCTTCCTCATTAGCCAATGTCTCAGAAGGAAAAAAAAAAAAAGCTTTTTTTCCCCATGCCATCTCAAAAACCCTTCAAAGTGAATGTCCCTCCCTCCCTTAGACTTCCCAGGTGTCTCTCTATTCATCCTCCTAACTTCCTCTTAATGTTTTTTCTATGTTCATTTCCTGTCAAGTGTTCGGCTCCAACGCTTGACCTGTGGTTGACTTTATTTAATCTGGTTTACAATAAACAGAAAGCTCTTGGATTAAAGGCGTGTGCTAGGGCCGAGTCACACCAAAACTAGAAACATTTTCCCCAGTAAATGACACAGTGTGATTAAATATCCCACAACACCTGCTCCCCTGCCCCTGTTTTGTTTGTTTTTAGAACTCCCCCTTTTACCTTATAGGACCTGTGTTAATGTCAAGTGTGTGTGTGTGTGCAAACTGAGATTAACATATGAAAGAAAGTATACAATATTTGTTTTACTAAATGCTGACCTATTTTGCTTAGTATTGTGTAAGTTACATATTTATGTATTCTTTACAGGTGAGTAAAATTCTATTTTGCGTACAACCACTCTGGAAATCAGTTTGGTGGTTCCTCAGAAAATTGGACACAGTTCTACCAGAAGATCCAGCAATACCACTCCTGGGCATATACCCAGAAGATGCTCCAACTTGTAATAAGGACACAGGCTCCACTATGTTCATAGCAGTCTTATTTATAATAGCAAGAAGCTGAAAAGAACCCAGCTGTCCCTCAACAGAGGAATGGATACAGAAAATGTGGTACATTTACACAATGGAGCTATTAAAAACAATGAATTCAGGAAATTCTTAGACAAATGGATGGATCTGGAGGATATCATCCTAAGTGAGGTAACCCAATCACAAAAGAACACACATGATATGCACTCACTGATAAGTGGATATTAGCCCAGAATCTCAGAATACCCAAGATACATTTTGCAAGACACATGAAACTCAAGAAGAAGGAAGACCAAAGTGTGTACACTTCTATCCTTCTTAGAAGGGGGAACAAAATACCCATGGAAGGAGTTACAGAGACAAAGTTTGGAGCAGAGACTGAAGGAATGACCATCCAGAGATTGCTCCTCCTGGGGATCCATCCCATAAACAACCTCCAAACCCAGACACCATGCAGATGCCAACAAGAGCTTGCTGACAGGAGCCTGATATAGCTGTGTCCTGAGAGGCTCTGCTAGTGCCTGACTAATACAGAAGTCGATGCTCACAGTCATCCATTAGATGGAGCACAGGGTTGCCAATGAAGGAGACAGATAAAGTACCCAAGGAGCTGAAGGGGTTTGCAGCCCCCTAGGAGGAACAACAATATGAACTAACCAGTAACCCCAGAGCTGCCTGGGACTAAACCACTAATTAAAGAAAACACACAGAGAGACTCATGGCTCTAGCTGCATATGTAGCTGAGGATGGCATAGTTGGTCATCAATGGGACGAGAGGCCCTTGGTCCTGTGAAGGTTCTATACCCCAGTATAGGGGAATGCCAGGGCCAGGAACCAGGAGTGGATGGGTTGGGGAGCAGGGGGAGGGGGGAGGGGATAGGGGATTTTCAGAGGGGAAACTAGGAAAGGGGATAACACATTTGAATTACATAAGGAAAACATCTAATAAAAAAAGATTTAAAAAATTCTATTTTGCATATATACTATATTCTGGTTTTATTTCTATCTGTTGATGGGTATATAGGTAGGCTATTTCCAAACCCTATGTATTATGACATGCATCATTAAACATGGGTATGTAAATATCTCTGTGGTATGCTGGCTTAGAGTTTTTTGGGTATACATTAAAGAGAGGTATAGATAGACTCTAGTTTCTCATTTTATTTTATTTGATAATCTTTTACAGTGATTCCCATAATAGTTGTATCAGCTACTGCTATCATTTATTCTCTTGATAGCTCTTCTACTTAAGGTGGGGTGGAATCTTACAACAATTTAATTTGTACTTTTATGCTACCTAAGTATGCCAATTATTGACTAGAAATTTGTATTTCTTGTTTTATAAGTGTCTGCTGAATTCATTCACTCATATATTCATAGGATGAGTTAGTTTTGGCTTATTTTATAGAATTTTAAAGAAATTGTATAATTTAAGTTCCCTGTCAGATGTGGAGCCTGGCATGTTTGTCCTCTGAGAGGCCCTACCAGCAGCTGACTGAGACAGAAACAGATACTGACACCCAAACATTGGACTAAAATATGGGAACCCTATGGCTGACTTAGGGGAGGATTGAAGACGCTCAAAGGGAGAGTGGCCCTGAAGGAAGACCAGCAGTCTCAACTAAGCAGGACCCCAGGGAGCTCCCAGAGAATGAGCACCATGCAGGTAGCATACATGGACTGGTCCATGACCCCTGGCATATATATACTGCTTGATCTGACCTCAGTGGGAGAAGATGCATTTGATCCTTAGGAGACTTAAGGGTTCAGGCAAGAGAGAGGAGGAATGGGCTAAGGAACTGTGGGAGGGGGGCAGGAGGAGGGGGGCAATAGCTGAAATGTAAATAAAATAAATTAAAATAGTTGTTTTAATATATATTTTATTGGTTAATAAATTATATTTCATATTACATATAGAAATATTATTATATATAATTATATATCATGGTAAATAAATATAGAGGACTATATTTCTCTGAAAAAAATGACTGTAGTTTCAGGGGTACCAATACCATCTTTTTTATTATATGCTTTTCTACTGTCTTAGCTTTTTATGGCTATGATAAAATACCGGGACCAAAAGCAGGTTGGGGAGGAAAAGGTTTCTTTCAGGCCGTAGTTTCACATTATAGTCCATCACTCAGGGAAGTCAGGGCAGGAATTAGTCCGGGCAGGAATCCCAATCAGGAGTCTAGAGGCAGAAACAGAAGCATAAATCATGGAGGATCGCTACTTACTGGCTTGGTCAACCTTCTTTTTCATACACCGAGGATGACTAACCTAGGTAGGGGTGGTATTGACTATGGTAAGTTGAACCTTCCCACATCAATTATTAATCAAGACATCACTCCACAGACTTGCCTATAGGCCAATCTTATGGAGGCATTTTTTTCAAGATTCTCTTATAGGCTTAGATTTTTAAAAACCCACTTTTAATAAGTGTTTTTTTTTTTTTAATTCTTTAACATCCCTTCTAGCCATCTACCCACCAGAAGTAGTAGGAAGGAAAGGTTAATAGAGCAAAGAAGGATGTAGACCTGTTTAGAAATATTTCTTTAGAGCAAATTTAATCTGCATTTTCAGGATACAGGTTTAGTTCACATGAATCAGCAGTGGCAGCTAGATCCAGAAGAAACTGTAAGGCTCTGCCAAATGGGTGGAGTCTGCAGAAGTATCAGGGAGCCTCCGGAACACCACCAGAAGTTTTTGGTGCATTTCTCTCTATCAAATCAGGACAAACAATGACCAACAAAGAATAGTAAGATGTATCAATACCACCCTGCATTGGTAGTGAAGACCAGCATCAGCAAAGCCCAACGATGACCAGCAAAGAATGGCAAGGGGTACCAATACCATCCAGCATTGTCCACTTTCTGTCGGCCTATATTTATATCATTTCTAAATATCACAGGCTTTTTTCAAGCATCTGCTCTATCAAAACATCACATGCCCTTTTTCCAAGCTGCCTCCAGAAAAACACCACATGTCTGTCCTTAGCAAAACATTCTCCCACGTGTCTGCTTCAGCAAAAACATCCTCCCATAAGACAGTTTCCAGAAAAACATCACATGACACAACTGAGTCTCAAAAGAAAGCAAAAATTTCCACTTCATTCTCTCTCCCCAGATAAGCCTAAATTGGTTTTACATTGGCAAGAACTAACCAGTACATCTCCTTTGGTCTCGGGGTACTACTGGTTTCATATAATGAGACTGGTCATGGCAACCTCTTTGTATGTTATAGAATAGTTTGATGAACATTAATGTTGTTTTTGTTTAAACAGAATGGTAGGATTCAGCAGCTCACTAATATTTTCTTTGCTGAGAGACTTTTCCCCATAGCTTCTTTGACCAGTATTTAAAAACAGATCTATTGCTGGATGTGGTGATAACTCAGGTCCTTACAATCCAGGGCCTGGTTTAACTAGCATGTTCACATATATATAGATGCCTGTTTCAAAAAGAAAACTATCTATTGGGTTGAACTGGACAGAATACTATTAAATATCAATTTTTAATTCTCTCTTTTGTTGGCATTTTACAATCATTTATTTATTTATCTATTTTGAAATTCCTGTTTATTTCTTGGTTTTGTTTTTTAAATTTTTCTTGTTTTTCAATCGTTTCTCTTCTCCATTCCATCCAAAGAACCATGGCCTAATGATATTCCTAACTTTTGCTTTTTTTTTTCTTTTTTAGAATCTTTGCCAATTTTATTTTAATTGTCATATTCAAATTTGAATGTGTTTCTGGATATCTTTTTCAAGTAACTCCATACTCTCACCACTTCTCAAACCGAATTAACATTTTTCTTTTCTGGTTGTAGTCATATTGCCTATTGTTTCAGGATCCTGAGAATACTGCAGCTGTAACGTGCTTGTGAGGCCTGTCGGTTCACTGAGAACATTGACCTACACAGAGTGTGTGGCTTTTGTAAAGAATCCTGAAATGTCCATGCTTAATAACTTTCTTCTTTGATTCTCGCAATTCAACTTGTATCAAAACTCTACATGAGCTGTCATCTTTGAATATCTAGTTTTTGCTCTTTGTGACAGATTTTTGATAGGAACAAGTCAAAGTTATTGGTATTTTTCTATGTAAAGGGACAAAGGCTCTTTGATATTTTGTTTCTGTATAATTTAAACATTTATAAATTATCAATTTTTAAAAGAAAGTCACTCATTCCAATCGGTCATGTATTAAACATGGATAAAATCATAAGATTGGAAGGTGTGGATAATCAATGGTTATCTTAGAAACAGAAGAGATAGATGAGAGCTTAGCAGTTGTTTTATTAGACCATATTGCACTTTAGGGTCTTGAGATAAGTATCAATGTCTTAGAATATTTTCACTCAGGCTATGGATCATGTTATAAAAAGCAAAAAGTCTTCATCAGTTGCAAATCTTTTAGTCCTGACTAAGCAAGGTCTCCTTCATCTTTTTGTGTTCTATGGTGAACACAACTGCCAATACTATAGCTAGTAACTGTTAGTGTTGGTTACACCTTATAAATGTTGAATTATAATTTGAGAAAAATTTAGAAATATAAAACTTCAGCTAATGTTATTGATTTTTATGATCTCAATGCATGTGGCATTTCATTAGGCAGAATGAAAATTTCACATAAGTCTGTAAGATGCAGACAGTGGAGAGATGACTGTGATTAAAAAAATATGAGTAGTCTGAAAACTTCCTTTACCTAGATACAGTGTCCTGAGGTCAGCACCTCTGAGGAGGTTGGGGCTGCCCCAAACCCCTCAGCAATAAAGCTGTGTACAGGACTGGATGACTAAATTTCAGTCTTGCAAAGGGAAGAATTTCAAAAGTCATTGCTCATTTTAGGTCACATCTTTCACATAGGAGAGAAGCATTGATGTTTAAAGAGACAGCATGCCTTGATAAGGATCCACTTACATTCCTCAAGCAGTCCCTCGCCAATTTCTTCAGTATCTCTAGCTTTTGATAAGATGGTATCTCTGACTCCTTGTAGACCACGTATTTCAGTCACTAGATGGTGCAGCAGGTTCTTCTGTGTGCTCAATATACTATGTACCGATTTCATTAGAACTTCAGGCTGAGCAAACAATCGCATTAAAGGAAATGAAATACAGTAGCATTAGTTACATGGAGGCTTTTCTCTAGGCAGCTTATTCCTTTGTGATATGTGCGTAAATAAAAACCTGTTTTTGTAGATGACACATGGAGAAATGTAAAACTTTACATCTAATTCATTACACTTATGTTATACAATTTGGTTGGAATTAAATGTATCAAACCAATAGTGTGTGCTGTTCATATCAATGTAGGTGCTCTCCAGAAATATTATCTCTCTTTTTAAATCTCACTTTCCACTTACTATTAGTGCAGTGGTTATTAATAAGAATTGCAGCATTGCAGAATATCGATACCACCAATAAAATTATGATGATAGAATACATTTATGAGGGGATGCATATAGATACGAGAATGTTTAATATTGACATTAAGATTGGTTTCTGTAGGATATCAGAGGGAAGGATGCAACAATTACAAAAGGAGAACTGGCATGATATGACTATTAATCATTACAATTAAGGGCATGGTTACATTCTTAGGAATATAACTACTTTTCAGGACAAAGTAGACAAGGAGACATGAACATGAAAATAAAGAAGTAGAGCAAAGAAGTCTGGAAAGTCAAAAAGAGATGTTGTTGTGGTCAGTGATCTGCAGGACTGCCCACTCATAATACATAATAAATAGAACTGAATTTTATTTCCCTTACATAAATATGAATATTTAACTGTTGGTGTCATATTCGTTTCAGTTTCTAATAGAGTAAAGCATTGGTTAACTAGTGTCATGTTCATGAGCAATTCATGAATCTTCTACAACATCTTCTAGCATTTAATTTTATTTGCAATGCTTCACTGCATCTAATATTTCTTTGATTGCTTGACCTTTATCTATCTTAATTTTGCACAGGGGATTCCACGTGTGTTATAGGGCCGTTAGCAATTGGCAGTTCTGTAGAGCCACTACACCCCTTCTTCTCTTTTAGTGAAAACCAAAGCTGAGGACTCACTTGGAATGGTAGGCTTTGGCCTCTGATTGTTGGCGTATTTAGAGAAGAAATGCTGAGGATCCTGCCAGGGAAATACTGGCTCTGGCCATACCATTTATCCTAGAGATGATGAAATATTCAATCACATAAAGCTTAGGAGTTCAGCAAAGATATGTAAGACCAAAATATTAATACATTTGATAGATGTTTATTTTTAAAGCATTAATATGCCATTGAATTTGAGATTAAGGCATTAAGAAAGTGAATCTTTGACTTCTTCCTTCATTAAATCTGTAATCTTATTTCTTTCTTTTAAATTCCTAACCTCCCAATCTCTTCTTCCCTTTTCAACTCTACATTACCCTACGTAAAAGTCACTACTGAAAGACAAGTACTGAAACCAGCTATAATTAGAAACTATTCAGTGTTGTATCATCTTCTCAGATATTTGAGACAAATGCTAGTGTTTATATATCTATAGTCACTAGTCCCTTTGTTGCTTATTGTTTCAGAATGATGTTCATGTGAACAAGGCATTATAATATCATGAATTTTATTATTTATATCTCCTGCATCTACATTCTTGACCATATAAGGTTTATCAGAAATTTAGAATGAAAATCAGTCACAAAATTAGACATAATCTTTTCAAATTAGAAAAAAATAGAACATAGTATATATTTGAAAAATTAAACATCCTTCT
Organism: Mus minutoides; assembly: GCA_902729485.2. Classification (NCBI taxonomy): domain Eukaryota; kingdom Metazoa; phylum Chordata; class Mammalia; order Rodentia; family Muridae; genus Mus; species Mus minutoides. The sequence continues at coordinate 233,278 of LR750291.1, read as the reverse complement.
ACTTTTTGTAAATGTTTGAGAGTACATGAACCATTCTTTGTTTTAAATTCTAATGGCTGATGCTTTTCCTGTCAGAGTGCATCATTTGTAATTTGCTTCGTGATGCTCTCCTGTTGAGCGGTGGTGAAGGGCCCTTTGGGGAAGAAATAAGAGAGATACTTACAAATTCAGTGATCATTTCTGGAGACAGGTCATAGATACAGATGGGCCAGAGAGTTGAGTAATCAAATATTTCCCAGCAATCTGCTGCCAGTAGACAGAATTCCTCCTGGAATTGTGACGCATTCGACCATAGACTCCATGGTGTCATCCCAGTCACAGTTCTCAATTTCAGAAGCCCAGCCATTTTTAGATGGGTCTTTCTTCCTGCTGGAGCTGACTGGTGTGCTAGATGCTGTGCTGTCATCTTAGTTTAGATACATTGGATGCCAGTAACACACTCACATTTTCTCCTCAAAGAACCTGAGACAATAAAAAAATTTCTGAAGACATCGCCCCATGGCTCTTCAAGAAGGGAGCCCTACCTGTGTGAGATTCTCTAGTCCTTTGTGCTCTTGACATATACAGAAAAGATTACAAAGATCTTCTAAACAGAGTGTGTGACACTGAAGAAATTATTCTACTTAAGAGCATCTCAGTAAAACAATGAGTTGATTCAGTTCAGAGGAGTACAATGGTTGAGCATATGGTTGAGTTAAAGTCAGCTGCATCTCTGAAATAGCCTCCTGTAGCATGAATACCAACTGAAAATATCTGTCTGATGACTGGAGTCCTACCTTGAGTTACATTTCCCCTATCTGTATACTCTAGTACAAAACTGTCCAAGTAATTCAGGGCTTAGATGTAGAAATGAGGAAGGCCAGAAATCTTAGTAGAGGGTTTCATTGACCTCGTACTTCATGGAGTCATGGAGGGTTAAAAGCCCACCACCATTATATATATATATATATATATATATATATATATATATATATATATATATATATATATCCTACTAGGCTTCAAGTTATACCACAGGTTACCATAGCTGCCTGGACTGACAGAACACTAACAATCATAATGTTGGCACTCAGAGCAAATGAAACATTGATTGCCAAACACTCTGACCTATTGAACAGGCTCAAGTTCTTTCCATTGGTTCATATGTAATGTTCCCTGAAACATAGATTGGATGATTACGTTTTTGATTACTTTTTGTAAATTGATGTATGTGTATGTATGTGTCCATGTATAAGGGGCCTATAGAGCCCAGAAGAGGGCATCAGATACCTAGGAACTGAAGTAGAGGTGGTTGTGATCTACCTGGCACATGTGTTCGGATCCAAATTCTGATCCTCTACAACACCACCGATCACTTTTAACTGCTGAGCCATTTCTCTTGCCCACATTTTATTCTTCTATGACCATTAGGTCATCAGACCACAGCGTAAGTCACCCATTTTCTCCAGTTTAACTTGTGTGAGTCTCTGCCAGTGACAAGATACCACTAAAGAGTTTCTTGATAATTACATTAATCTATGGATACAATAGATTCTGAGAAGGCTGATAGGCACATGACATCAGTTTATCTGAGCACCAGGAAAAATCTCTTGCTGCAGCCTAGGACCTCCCCAGTCATGTTTTGGGCCTCCTGCTTTAAAATAGACCTTGAATTGCTTCATAAATTCAGTGGCTATATCCATAGCACTGTGCAATTATGGGACTAGTGGGTGCATCTTGCCTAGGCAATGTTTGTGCTAATATGAAGATGAATAGTTCCATTGGTGATATTCCACCCCAGTATCCAGCATATTCTGGTTGGCATCATTAAAGTTGCCAGCATATCAGGAGTTTCTATTTCATGCTCAGCCTCATGTCTCCATGTTCTGGCATCATGTCTTCAGCAATAGATATTTACTCATTTTTTTTTTTTAAATGAACCTATGTGAGGATCATTCTAGCTTCCCTCTGTGCCCAAGCTGATTTTGTACTACAGCTCCTGGAGCTGAACCCATGCCACATTTCTCCATACCCAAATACCACCAGGAGAGAGCTGGTCTCCCAGAAGTGCTGACATACCTGTGAGCACAGGTAAGACCACCTCTCACCTCAAATTCCTGACCTAATGGGGACCCACTCAGGGCCATCAGGACACAGGAACCAAGGAATGGCAGGGGACCGGATCTTTCCAGTTTCTGTCTGTGCCCTGGAACTGACCCTGTGACAAAGCTCTCTACACCCAAATTCCTCTGGGAGAGAACTGGTCCCCTAGTAGTACTGACATGGAGGCTCGCAGGTGGGACAAGCCATAGTCAGAGACAGCAAGACCAGCTAACACCAGAGATAAGCAGATGATGAAAAGCAAGGGCAAGAACATAAGCAACAGAAACCAATGCTACTTGGAATTATCAAAATCCAGTTCTCTCACCACAGTAAGCCATGGATACCCCAACACACCAGAAAAGCAAGACTCTGATTTAAAATTATATCTCATGATGATTATAGAGGACTTTAAGAAGGGCATAAATAATTCCCTTAAAGAAATACAGGAGAGCACAGGTAAACAGGTAGAATACCTTAAAAAGGAAACACAAAAATGCCTTAAAGAATTACAGGAAAGCACAACCAAACAGGTGAAGAAATTGATCAAAACTATCCAGGATATAAAAATGGAAATAGAAACAATAAAGAAATCACAAAGGGAGACAACTCTGAAGATAGAAAACCTAGGAAAGAAATCAGGAGTCACAGATGCAAGCATCATCAACAGAATACAAGAGATAGAAGAGAGAATCTTAGGTGCAGAAGATACCATAAAAAAATTAACACAACAGTCAAAGAAAATGCAAAATGCAAAAAGTTCCTAACCCAGAACATCCAGGAAATCCAGGACACAATGAGAATAGAAGATATAAAAGAGAGTGAAGATTCCCAACTTAAAGGGCCAGTAAATATCTTCAACAAAATTATAAAAGAAAACTTCCTTAACCTGAAGAAAGAGATGCCCATGAGCATATAAGAAGCCTACAGAACTCTAAATAGATTGGACCAGAAAAGAAATTCCTCCTATCACATAATAATCAAAACACCAAATGCACATACCAAAGAAAGAATATTAAAAGCAGTAAGGGGAAAAGATCAAGTAACATATAAAGGTAGACCTATCAGAATTACACCATACTTTTCACCAGAGATTATGAAAGCTAGACTAAACAGGGCAAATGTCATACAGACCCTAAGAGAACACAAATGCCAGCCTGGGCTACTATATTCAACAAAACTCTCAATTACCATAGAAGGATTAAACAAGATATTCCATAAGGAAAAGAAACTTACACAATATCTTTAAACAAATCCAGACCAACAAATGATAATAGATTTAAAACTCTAACACATGGAGGAAAACTATACCATAGAAAAAGCAAAAAAGCTATCTTCTTTCATCAAATGCAAAAGAAGTTACCCACAGAATCATAATTTCACTTCTAATAAAAAAGTAACAGGAAGCAGCAATCACTTTTCCTTAATATCTCTTAACATCAATGGACTCAATTCCCCAATAAAAAGACAGACTTACAGACTCGTTCCATAAAGAAGACCCAGCGTTTTGCTGCATACAGGAAACACACCTTTACTGCCTCAGAGTAATGGGTTGTAAAACAAGCAAATGGTCCCAAAAACCAAGCTGGAGTAGCCATTCTAATATTGAAAAAAATATATACTTTCAATCAAAAGTTATCAAAAAAGGAAGGACGCTTCCTACACATCAAAGGAAAACTCTACCAAGATGAACTCTCTATTCTAAAAATCTATGCTCCAGATGCAAGGGCAACCACATTCATAAAAGAAACTTTACTAAAGCTCAAAACACACATTGCACCTCACACAATAATAGTGGGAGACTTCAACATCCAATTCTCATCAATGGACAGATCATGGAAACAGACATTAAAGTGAGAGACAGAGAAACTAAAAGAAGATATGAACAAAATGGATTTAACAGATATCTATGGAACATTTCATCCTAAAACAAAAAATATACCTTCTTCTCAGCACCTCACAGTACCTTCTCCAAAACTGATCATATAATTGGTCATAAAACAGGCCCCAAGAGATATAAGAAGATTGAAATAGTCCCATGCATCATATCAAACCACCATGGACTAAGGCTTGTCCACATGACCAGTTCTTTAGATCCTGAAAAAGTATTTAACAAAATCCATCACCCCTTCATGGTAAAAGTCTTGGAAAGATCAGGAATTCACGGCCTGTACTTAAACATGGTAAAAAAGATACACAGTAAACCTTTTAGCCAACAGCAAACTAAATGGAGAGAAACTTGAAGCAATTCCACTAAAATCAGGGACAAGACAAGGCTGCCCCCCCCTATTCAGTATGGTACTCAAAGTCCTAGCCCAAGCAATTAGACAAGAAAAGGAGGTCAAAGAGATATAAATTGGAAAGGAAGAATTCAATATATCACTCATGCCCCTTATCCTCTTCAGCTCAGTGGCTGGGCTATGGTTCCCTTTCCCTAGCTTCTCAAACCCTATAGAAACTTGTGACTTTGGCAATGTTCTCTCTTGCTTCTTGACTTGCTTTGGCATATTTCCTCAGCTCTCTCTCTCTTGGCTCCCTCTCTTTGTCCCCCTTTCTGTTGCTTCTTCTCCTCTTATTAATTAATCAATTAATTAATCTTACTTTTCAATACTTATTTATATATTCACATCCCAAATGCTGCTTCCCCTCCCTTTCCCTGCTTCACACACTCTCTCCCCACAACCCTCCCCTTTTCACCTGAGAGGGCAGAGTTCTCTCTAAGTATCCTCCTTACTTTGGCACATTAAGTCTTTGCCAGATCAGGTACATCTTCTTCCACTGAGAGCTTACTAAATTCATTGATTTATTTTTCTCTTGCATTTTCCATGCTTTCAAAAGAGTTATTATTTGACAAGAAGAAGGAAAAAGAAAACTACAAAGGACTTGATTTTTAATGACGCTCTTTCCTAGACTATCGATGACACAGTGAATACATATCTTTGTTTGTGAACTGTTGGCTTCCTGTTATTTCAATTATCAATTTCAATTATCCTTCAGTGCAAGCACCGTGACAATAAAAATGTCCTATAAAATTCTAGGTATAATTTTTGATTGTATTTGAATCAGTCATTAAAACCTCAAGCACAGTATTTTCAGAAATATTATACAATGAAGAACTAAAATATAAAACAGATAATATACTTATTGTTTACATATTAATACTTATTAATATTACATTTTATTAAATATTTAAAATATTTATGTAAGTGTTATAGTTAGTAAAATTTTTAAAAATTAATGAATTACTAAAGATCCTAACAAACTGTAAGACTACCTTTCAGGAGTGCAGAACAGAAGAAATCCTAGTAATTGAATAGGGCATTATGAGTGTGTTTATTGCACATAAGAGAGGCTTGCATTGTAAGCTCTCTATTGTTTGAAGTTCTTGTCTACGTTGCCACCTTAACTGACTTTGAGGGGAGAATATTGTCCTTCAAAGCACCGTCACCATAAGGCGGGGTCAAGTTACACTTGGAAAACAGTTTTCTTTAGAGAGAGAAGCTCACATCTTACAATGACTCCTAAGTTTGTGGATTTCTGGGAAGTTATTATTCTTACAATTGTCATTACCACTATTGGTTTTCTCCGCCTGAATTGTTTCTTTCATTATAGTTCTGATTAATTCAAGCCATCCCCTACAACCATTCTGCTTTCTTAGGTATCTGCTTTGCACAAAGTGAAACATACTGATGGAAACTAGCCCTCAGCACCCAAAAGAGGAATGCGGAGAGTGTTCTCAGACATGGATTTTAGGGCTTTGTGTTACAACCTGAAACATTTTAATTAAAAAAAAAAAAAGAATTAGAAACACCAAAATGTGTTTTAGAAAAAGAATCATGTAAAGACTTTTCCCCCTTAAGTGTATAGATTTCATCAAATGATTTGGTTCTTCTGGATCTATCTCAGCAGTATATGACTCATTGTGCCTTTGTAAGTATATTATATGATGTTTACATCACAGCGCTTCCACATGGAGCTGAGGTATTGTCCAGATATTGGGTGATAACTCCTCACAGAAGAAGCCAGAAATTAGTAAGGTACTTACAAACTCATTGAATATTTCCGAAGTGAGGATATTGGTGTTCTCAGATAGACCACGTGCCTGATTAAGCAAGTGCTTGAGAGTCAGCTGGCATTGCCCACGTGAGCACAGAGACCACATTCTCCCAAAGAAGCAGGTTTGACAATAGCAGCAGTAGGAGTGCCCCTGCCATAAAGAAAAACATCACATATATGGTCTACTCATGTGAGATTACAAGCATCAGACTGTCTAGGGAGGCCTTGTCTAGACACAGAGCCCTCACTTGCACAACCTAGTACATTTGAGCTGGCTTGGGAGAACAAACATCATCCACTGTAAAACTCAATCTTCTATCCTTCTTGCTGTGATAAGACATGTGCTGTGTTAGAACCTCAGCTCTGATCACATGCACCTTTCCTATTTGTGACAATGATTTGTCCTGATTTCATCATCAAGGCACTTTTGGCAGATAGACCTCTAAAAAATGGTTATTTACTATTGGAAGAATAAAGACCACATTAAAAAGGTTTTTAAGCATTAGGAGTGGTATACAGAGGACTTTCAGGAAAAAAAAAATATATATATATATGGACCAAGCTGGGGTGTTGTAGATAAAATGTTTGCCATAAACTCTGAAGACTGGGCTTACAATCTCCTGAAAAAGCAAAAGCCTTGTGGGAATTGAAGCCATTGGTAAGTCCAGCCTTCTTATAAGGCAGAGACAGGGAATCCCCAGAGAAAGCTGGATAGGAAAACCAGCCTTATAGGTAGATTGGCATTGTTTTTGAGATGCATCAGTGAATAAGGTGGATGATCTATTAAAGATGATTCCTGACATAAACTTCTAACATTCAAGGAACACACATGCATGGGAAGATGCACATATAAATCAAATGCATACACATGAAAATGAAAATGTGCAAACCCTCCAAAAACAAAAGCAAGAAAACACATACCAAAACTACCCCCCCCAAAAAAAACCCAATGTAAGATTAAGTAACTAAGTCCCACAGAATCTTTAATAGATAGAATTTAAAATGTCCAATTAATGGAAGGGGATTGTTAAAGACTGAGGTGTGGGAATTAGCTAATATCATATATGCCAAATAATTAAAAACAGAAAAATTATTCAGTGTGAAAGTTGTCAATCAAATATTTAAAAATCAAAATCGTGTCTGTTAGACATGTCTGTTAATTTTGTTCACTTTAGGATGAGACTGAGAGTTTCACTAGGTTGATTCAAGTCAGTCAGTCTAGAGCAGTGACCTGGGACCAGAAAAGTTTACCTGCTTTTTATCTGGAGTTGTGATAAATTGGACCTATATTCTCCTGTGGTCTCATTCCAAATAAATTCTCATTTGAGATGGATAATTTCTTGTCCTAAGGCTGCTCTAGACATTTGAGATTGTGCCAAGTTCTCCCAAGACTCTGTACAAGAGATGTCAGTAATATGAATATCTTCTTTACCTCTTGTCCTCCCTACTTCAGCTGAGACAACACAAACTCGAGAAATCGATGCATTTCTCTGGAACAAGGAAGTTTTCTACTAGAATTGTTGAGTTAAAAGCCTTATGTGCCATGTGCCTTTTATAGCAAAAATTAAATTTTTTCTGAATCACTGCATGAAACCAAGAAAGCACTGTATCCAAGTGTACCTTAGTGTGAAGTGATGAATTCTTTCAGGAGAAGCAAAAGTGAAGAAATACTTACAGGAGCATGGTTGAGTCAAAGACAGCTGCATCCCTTAAAGTTTTCAGCAGTGTGGATATCAACAGTGAGGAGAGCTACTTTTCTAGAATCCTTCCTTCAGATAAGCTCACACCACCTATGTAGTCCTCCAGACCACTCCCAAAGGTGTGTAGAGATGGCTGCAGGAGGAAATGACACTGGAAATCCCAGATGAGGTTCTTGGGATCTTGATTTTTCCAGTAGTGTTGACAGTCTCATCAACATTAGCATTGTCCCGGCCACATATATATTTTTGTCCTTATTTCTACACATGGCCTTCAGTTAGATCATAAATCAGCTCTCACAGATGTCCTGCCAGAGGAATGCAGCTGTTTCCTAATGCTTCATCCTTTTCTTCAGGCTCTTACACTCTGTTGTCAATTCTTCAGCAAATTTTCCTGATCAATGAAATGCATGATAAACTCTCTTTTGATTATAAGCTTTGGAATATCATGTCACAGTAAGAATAATAAATTATTTTTTGCATATATCTATAGCAATAATGGCTAGAGAATAAGAGGCTATTTGAGAGGGAGTGGGGTGGGGAGTGAGGATGACCTGGGAGGGACTGAAGGGAGAGGAAGGAGGGTGGAAAGGTGGAAAATATTTCAGTTTAAAAAATAAACCTGGAATACTGGGATGGACAGATGACTCAATGAATAAGGTTTTCTACTGCTTTTAGAGAGGACCACAGTTTTATTGATATCAGGTGGTTCACAAGTACTTTCAGCACCAAGTGAAATGATATCTTCTTCTGGCCTCTGTGGGCACTGCACTCATGAGCAGAAACCTACACACACCCTCACACATATATACATGCAATTAAAAGTAAATGAAATAAACTACAAAACATCAATTGTCTTTCTCTAGGACTTGAATGGATGGATTTAATTACCACTGAATTTATCTCACTTTACCATGAGAAGCTGGTAAAAAATTCAGAATTCAATTGTGTTTATTGTAACAGAACAAGTCATAAAAACAATACAGTATTTTAGTAGTATCATACAGCAAAAACCTGAAAGTACAATAAATAAACTTTAATGTGTACATCTTATTCAATGTTTAATTTTTAAATTATTAAAGTTTCTTAAGTATGTATTATTTGACAAAAGGTTTTCTGATGAATTTGTGAGTCTGGCTAAGTAATTAATAAATAGAATTAGAAATGCTCAATGTAAAAGATGTAATTGTTGGAGCTGCAGTGATAGTTTAGGGGTTAGGCACACTGGTTGTTCTTCAGGACACAGAGTCCATTTCCAGCATTCACATGGTAGTTCACAATTACATGGCAGTTTTTAATAAAACTAGAGATCAAGGGGATCCAGCATCTTTTTCTGGTTTCTTTGGGAACCAGGCATGCAAGTAGTACATATATCTACATGTAGGGAAAATACTAACACAAAAATTTAAAAAATACTCTCATCTAAATATAAAGTATGTTAAAGTTTCATGTATGGGGAATTTCTTAAACTTTAGTGACTGAAATGATTAAATATATGCATAAAACTATGCAATAGAGCAGGCAACTAAATAATCTTTAAATATAAAATTAGAATAATATTGTAAGAATTTGTATTGCATATACTTTTTCAATGAAAATGTCACTCCTATGAATTCATTTTAATATCGATAAACACACACTGTGATTTCCATTTATCACTGGAGAGATTTACAGTCTAAATTGAATTTAAATAAAGGTACAATGTTTGTTTTAAATTGCATAAAATAAATTTTATGGTTGTTATTAATTCATCTTTCTGAACACATCATAAAGAATATAAGGAGAATATAAAGGAGAAATAGCTGTAGTAGGGTTTCCTTTTTACAAGGCTATTGATATCATCCAAATATCAAAGCAGTATGAGACATATATCTGCTAGCATTGCATAAGCTAGTTGCGTAGATTAAAGTCAGGAAAAAAATATATATACAAACACACAGACACACAGACACACACACAGACACACATACATACACAAATTGGGAATCAGAAAATGTTCTTCTTCCCTGGAGGAGCTGGCACAAATTGAACCCCTAGACTCTTGAGGTCTCATTCTCATCAAAGTTCTAATATGAGAGCTCAGCTTTTCTTATGTGGGTATTCTAAAATGCGCTGGAGCTGTCCTGGGCATAAGTGACCGTCTTGACACCTTCCTAATATCTAACTGGTATAGAACATCCCTCCTCACTTCAATTGGGGAAACACAAAGCACGTTGCCTCACGTACCTGGGACAAGCAACGGCCACTGATTGAGAATCACTGATGGAAGCCTCAGTTGGGCCTGTGCAGTGTTCCTGTATAACAAAGAAGAGAAGACTCTTCTGAAGCTGGGAAATAACTCACCACTCCCCACAAGGACAGCTGAATACCTTTATGAACTGAGATTGGAGGAGCATGAGGAAAGGATTGCTTATAAGGACATGCTTTGTGTGGAAGAGAGCTGCATGTCTGAAAAACTAACCAACAGCATGGATATCAAGCCAGGATTCTCGCTGCAGTGGAACCCTGCCTTCAGTTAAATTTCACCTATATACTCAAGTACAGTTTCCCCCTAAACTATGCAGGAGTTAAGTTCTGGAAAGTTTCCATGACTCTACCTATCCAGGGAAGGTTAATAGCCTCAACGTCACTACCATACTCCTAGCGATATCTCTATTATTTTGCTTCTTTTTGCCTCTTGCCTATGTTCCATGTAATGTCATATGCCAACAAGCCACTTCTTATTCCTAATCTGGATAGTCATCTACAGGAGTATAGTTATTTTCTAACCTCAACAATTTCTTCAGCCTCTTGCATTTTTTAACACGTGTTTTTGGCAGTCTTTCCTGACCTGTGGGATGGTGATATGTTTTTGACTCATTTTATTACTGTGCTGCAGCACCAGTAACTTATTCTCAGCAGCTGAACTGGGATAAGTCTCTCATAATAAACACCAACCAACATAGAGTTTGTCTCTGCAACTTAGGCAAATGACAACAGTATTCTATATGTGTGAATACCTATAGAGAATGCCGATGCAGACATCAGATCTGTTTCTATACACCACAGGGAAAGCTTTCCTGCTGAGTCTGGGACCTCTCCAGCCAAAGTTTTGACCTGGCTTTCAATATAAAACCTGGATTCCTCACATAAAACAGGGCTTTTATCTAAGCACAGAGTAATTGGATGTACCCATAAGAACTGCATTGCTATTGTACTACTGGTTACATTTGTGATTGTGTTAAGATGCTGCAGAGCAGGTCCATTGGTATATCCAGCGTAGTGTGATTGTCACTGTCAAACCCTCAAGCACACTGAAGAGATCAGTTCAGGTCAGACTTAATTGTCCAAATCTGGAAAGAGAGCATTGCATCTTTATCATTAGGCTCATACCATGTGGCTTTGATGCACACCTCACAGCAGTGGCAATAGTCTTTACTTCATGAAGGACCTCAGGGTGTCCCTGGTCAAAAACTTCATGACTGTAGCAATCTTGACTATGGCTTTTGTTAATAACTTTGTGGCTTTTGTGCTCCACGTTCTTTGTACATGACAGAAAAGATAAGATATTTCTCTTCGTGAGTCTGTATTTTGCTAAACCTAACGCTCTCCAATTCCATCTATATTCCTGTAGATAATATCTTTTCATTTTTATGGCTGAATAAAATTCCATTTGGCCTGAAAACATATACACATATAAGTGCATGTATATTCTTTTAAAATCATTTTAGATTTACTTCATTTTATATGAGAATGTTTTGGCTTAATATATGTATGTGTATTCACATATGGTGCCTGAGGAGATCAGAAGAGGTCATCAGATCTTCTGGTACTGGAGTTAAGGATGGCTGTAAACCTGTCTGAGTCAGGGTTTATATTGTTGTATTTTTTTTCAGAGTCTCAAAAATGCACAAATTTATTTTTATGGCAATATTTAAAATAAGGTAGAATTTGATTATCTATATATATTTTTTCTCTTTATTAGATATTTTCTTCATTTACATTTCACATGTTATCCAGAAATTTTCCCCTGCCCTCCCGCGTTCCCGCCCTGCTCCCCTACCCACCCCCTCCCACGTAATGGCCCTGGCATTCCCCTGTTCTGGGGCATATAGAGTCTGTATGACCAAGGGGCTTCTCCTCCCAATGATGGCCAACTAGGCCATCTTCTTCCATATATGCAGCTAGAGACATGAGCACAGGGGGAACTAGTTAGTTCATGTTATTCTTCNGAGTCACACCAAGATATTTTATACTGTTAGTGACTATTGTGAAGGGTGATGTTTCCCTGATCTCTTTCTCAGCCAGTTCATCCTTTGTATAGAGAAAGGCCATTGATTTGTTTGAGTTGATTCTATATCCTGCTACTGCACTAAAGTTGTGTATCAGGTTTAGGAGTTCTCTGGTGGAGTTTTTGGGGTCACTTATATATACTATCATATCATCTGCAAATAGCGATAATTTGAGTTCTTCCTTTCCAATTTGTATCCCCTTGACCTATATTGTTGTGTTTAAACACCATGATCTGAAAGGACACCATGATCTGAAAGGACCCCCGTAGGGAGACCTCCACTCAAGTCACAGGATATTGGCGAACCCCCCAAGAACTCACAGAAGACCAGGCTTGATGCAAATTACATGAGGCTTTATTCGGGGAAAGCCAAAGCTCTGGGGACGACTCATATCCCGGAAGTAGATAGAGGAGTCGACCCTGAGGGAAAAGAGGACCCGGTTTTTATGGTTCCTCAAGGGGGAGAGAAGGAGGAGGAGGGAGTAGGGGATTTTTCTGATCTGTCAATATCCATTCTTTCTACAGAAGAAATGGGTACACAAAAGATTTTCATGCTTGGGTACACAGGTGCAAAGTGAAATCTATCACAAACACTTGGCAGTGAGATGTATCTCAATCCATCAACCAAAACTCAAACACTTGGCAGTGAGCTATATCAGTTGGCAAATACATGCATTCAAAGAACAGTAGGGGCAAGCACACAGATTCAAGAAATGTTCAGGCTATTATATTTAGCTATGTAAAGCTTTCTACTAATAATGAAATCTCTTTCCCAGTTTCAGGGTCTTTGAGACCTGTTACATTTTCTCAGGATCTTTCAGATCAAAGCACTTTGCGGAAAAAAAGCATATATTGCAGCTTATAGTCCCATACTATAGTCTATCACTGAAGAAAGTCAGAACAGGAAATGAAGATACTGGGCACCAAATCTGAGTCCTCTATAAAACCAACCATTGATCTAAACTGCCAGGACATCTCTCCAGGTCCAAGTCACTTCCCCTTCAGGCATTTATATGTTGGTGGGCATCCACGCTTGTTCTTATTTTGACGATTTTGAATAGTTGGGTCAGGAAGCATAAGTGTTCCATTTGTAGGCACATGCTGATCAGATTTCTTCCATAATTTAGAGGAGTGAGACAGCTGGATTACATGGGAGCTGTAATTTGTTTGAGAAGCTGACATTTGGATTTCTGTTATAGGTGCACTATTTTATATTTCCAGCTGCAGTGTATATTATTATTTGTAACCCTCCCAGAATTTGTTGAAATTCTTGTTAGAGTCTTTGTGAGGACACTCTTGCCTATGGTTTTCCCAGCCTTGTCTTCTAACAGTTCCAGAATTTCATGCTTAAATTAACATTGAGATACACATGGAATTTATTTTGTGAAGGAATGCTGTTTTCCTCTAAGTGTGGCTGTCCAGGTTTGAATACGGTTTGTTGAAGATGTTCGTTTGTCCAAGGCATATGCTGAGAACCTGGCTTCTGGTTTATATTGCTGTGCTTAAACACCATGCCCAAAAGCTCCTTGTGAAGGAAAGCATTTGTTGTAGCTCACAGTTTCATGCCATGGTCTATCACTGGAAGAAGTCAGGCCGGGAATTCAAGGTAGACAGCTAAAGGCAGGAACTGAAGCAAAGGCTATGGAGAAACACTGCTTACTGGCTTGCTCTCTACGGCATGCCCTGCCGCAGACCCTTTAGATCCCCTGTGTGTGTGGAACCGGTTCTCTGGAGCAAGTGGGTGAAGGAGTTCGGCGAAAGTGGGGTGACAAACAGACTCAACACAAGGGAGTGTGGATGTGAATGTAATTTGTCAAATTGAGCATCAGACTTTTTATACAGAAGAAAATAGGGAAGTTAAGTGACACACTGGCAAGATTCAAAGAGGTTACTAGAGGTTACTGGATTCTTACACAAAACAGAAGAATGCAAACATGGAAGAACTGGGATAAAATTCAATGTTAACAACTGGGATCAAAAACAACTCCACCAACAGTCAGCTTAAATTTAGAAGCCAGGGGCAAGGGCTTCCTGCCCTTGCCATAGTCCACCTTCCCTCTAGGCCATTGTAAATACTTGTATATGGGTGTAACTCAGCTAGCTATAGTTCTAAGTATCTACTATGGTTCCTCCTCAGGTCACAAACTTCCTTCTTCCTAGATAATAGTGAATTCCTGTGTAGGGCAGTGACTTAGCTATATTTCTGGGCCATAGTGTAGAGGAACTTTCTACTAACAAGTAATGCAGTCTGCCATACCTGGCTGTAGAAGATTCTAAGTATATACTTTGCTAAGCTTGCCCTGAGATTTCTAACTCTTATGTAGGGACTGGCTATAGTCCCTAGTAAACATTCTGCAGACCAGCCCTGTGCTACTCTGGCTCCGTTCTTTGTAATTCCTAATTAGTTTCCCTGTCTCTAGATTCCTACTGAATACAAGGATATACTAAGATATTGGAACACTGGTGGAAGGCTTAGCTAGGTCAGAATTCAATCTTTAAAAGCACTATAATAAAATCCTACTAAATGAGAGCATGTGGATCTATACACCAGACTAACTCGGGGATATACGGGTAGCGAGAATGTCTTCCCAGGAGATGAGTTCCTTTTGAAAATGTGTCCCAGGGCCGCACGTGGTGGTGCATGCCTTTAATCCCAGCACTCGGGAGGCAGAGGCAGGTGGATTTCTGAGTTCGAGGCCAGCCTGGTCTACAAAGTGAGTTCCAGGACAGCCAGGGCTACACAGAGAAACCCTGTCTCGAAAAACGGAAAAAAAAAGAAAAAAGAAAAAGAAAATGTGTCCCGTGAGTGTGTGTTCAAGTTTTTCAACTTGTCAAGCAACTTGATTGGGATGTGTGTAACAATGCTCAGCCTGCATTATAACCTCATGTCCACTTGCCTAGAGGTGGTATTGTCCTCCCTGTTGGGTTGGCCCACCCGCACCAATCATTAATGAAGAAAACGGACTACAGAGTTGCCTATAGGCAATACAATGGAGGCATTTTTTTCAAGTGAGATTCTTCCTTCCAGACAACTCTGGCTTGTGTCATATTGGTAAAATCAACAATCAACAACAACAGCAGCAGCAATGACAGCAAAACATGACAGAAACTGGACAAACTATGGGACTGTAGCCACGGAGATTTATCTCTAGGGTTCTCTGTTCTATTCCATTAATTTAAGTATCTGTTAGTATACCAGTAACATGCTGATTTTTATTATTGTGGCTGTATAATTTCAATAGAATCCAAGCATTAAATTATCTTTAGCATTGCTCATTCTGTGCAGGGTTGTTTTGTTATTCTGAGTGTTTATGTTCCATGTTAACTTCATAGTTTTTGTTATTATTGAAGAATATGATTGGAATTTTGATGAATAGTCCTTTGAATATCTAGATAGTTTTTTGATAATGTATCCAATTTCAAAGGGTTAATTCTACCAATCAGGGAATAGGGGGCTGTTTCTATTTTCTACTTTTCCCTCCAGTTATTCCCTCAATGTTTTAAGATTTTCACTTTAGAAGTCTATTACCTTCTTTGTTAGTTACATTTTTGGCTACAATTCCAAAGCATTTTTTCCCTGATTTCCCCCGAAGCTCATTGATGACTTACATGACAACTATTGATTTCTATGAGTTGATTGTTTAACCTTCCACACTGTAGAAGGGGTTTATTAGGTCCAATCTTTAAGATCTTTTGAATGTAGGATTACCTAATTAAAAATACAGATAATTTGATTTCTTTCTTTCCTGTCTGTATCCACTTTATTTTTTCCTTCTAGGTTTATTGTTCTAGCTAGTATTTTAAGTAGTATACAATGGTGAGTAATATTTTGATACACCTCATTTGTGATTTTAGGGAAAAAATCCTTTATTTTTTTCTCTATTTTGAATATTATTGGCTTAGATGTCTTGCCTGCTGCTTTTCTTTTCTTTCCTTTCCCTTTTCTTTCTTTCCTTTTTTTGATATTTAAGAATTTTTTATTAATTAATTATTTTATTTACATCCCAAATATTGCTCCCTCTTAGTCCCCCCTTAAAGAGTTCTTCCCCCCTTTTGCCTCTACGAGAGTGCCCCCTCCCCTGTTACTCCCCTATCTTGGGGCATCAAGTCTCTATAGGATTAGGCACATCCTCTACCACTGAGGCTAGACAAAACTGCCTTCTGCTCCATTATGCCATGCAGTGGCCTCTGACCAGCCCCATCATGTTCTCTGGTTGGTGGCTCACTCTTTGGGAACTCCCAGTGGTCTAGGTTAGTTAACACTGTGGATCTTCCTATGGGGTTGCCATTTCTTTCAGTTCCTTCTATTATCCCCCTAACTCTTCCACAGGGGTTCCCAACCTCCATCCAATCAATGGTTGATTGTGTGTATCTGTCTTAGTCAGATGCTGGGTAAAGCTGCCCAGAAGACAGTTATGCTAGGTTCCTCTGTGCAAGCACAATTTAGCATCCGTAATAGTGTCAGGGATTGGTATCGCTACTTGGCCATTTCTTCTCTGATCCAATTTTGTTCTTAAATTTCTTTTAGTCAGGAGCAATTTGGGGTCAAACATTTTGTAGGTAGGTTGTTGTCCCCATCCTTCCACTGTGGGGTGATGTCTGACTACTGGAGGTGGTCTCCTCAGATTCTATATCCCCACAGTTGGGCAACTTGGGTTGAGGTCACCCACATTGAGTACTGGGAGCCTTCCTCATTTTCACTGGGCTTTCAATCTTGCTTAGCGTCTGACGGTCTGTAGGGTGTATCATGGATATTCGGTACATTTTTTACTATTATATACTTATCAGTGAGAATGTACCATGCATGCCATTTTGGGTCTGGGTTACCACACTCAAGATAATATTTTCTAGTTCCATCCATTTGCCAGCAAAACTCATGATGTCCTTATTTTTATTTTTATTTTTTAATAAATATTTTCTTCATTTACATTTCAAATGCTATCCCACAAGTCCACTATACCCTCCCCCACCCTGCTCCTGCTTCATGGACCTGGCATTCCCCTGTACTGGGGTATATAATCTTCCCAAGACCAAGGGCCTCTCCTCCCATTGATGGCCATCCTCTGCTACATATGCAACTAGAGGCACAAGTTCTAGGGGGTGCTAGTTAGTTCATTCCTCCTATAGGGTTACAAACCCCTTCATCTCCTTGGGTACTTTCTATAGCTCCTCCATTGGGGGCTCCATGTTCCATCCAATAGCTGACTATGAGCAACCAATTCTGTATTTGCCAGGCACTGGCATAGCATCACAAGAGAGAGCTATATCAGGGTCCTGTCAGCAAAATCTTACTGGCATATGCAATAATGTCTGGGTTTGGTGGTTGTTTAAGGGGTGGATCCCCAGGTGGGGCAGCTTCTGGATGGTTCTTTCTTTCTTCTCAGCTCCGAACTTTGTCTCTGTAACTCCTTCCATGGGTATTTTGTTCCCCATTCTAGGAAGGAACGAAGTATCCACACCTTGGTCTTCCTTCTTGAGCTTCATGTGTTATGCAAATTGTATCTTGGGTATTCTAGGTTTCTGGGCTAATATCCACTTATCAGTGAGTGCATTTCTCCTCTATAAGTTCCAGTGTCTCTGGTTTTATGTGGAGTTCCTTGATCCACTTAGACTTGAGCTTTGTATAAGGAAATAAGTATGGATCAATTCGCATTCTTCTACATGATAACCGCCAGTTGAGTCAGCATCATTTGTTGAAAATGCTGTCTTTTTTTTCCCCCACTGGATGGTTTTAGCTCCTTTGTCAAAGATCAAGTGACCATAGGTTTGTGAGTTCATTTCTGGGTCTTCAATTCTATTCCATTTTTCTACCTGTCTGTAGCTGTTCAAGTACCACACAGTTTTTATCACAATTTCTCTGTAGTACAGAGTGAGGTCAGGGATGGTGATTCCAACAGAGGTTCTTTTGTTGTTGAGAATAGTTTTTGCTATCCTAGGTTTTTTGTTGTTCCAGGTGGAGTTGCAAATTGCTTTCTAACTCTGTGAAGAATTGAGTTGGAATTTTGATGGGGATTGCATTGAATCTGTAGAGTCATTTTTTACTATATTAATCCTGCCAATCCATGAGAATGGGAGATCTATCCATCTTCTGAGATTTTCTATTTCTTTCTTCAGAGACTTGAAGTTCTTATCATATAGATCTTTCACTTCTTTAGTTAGAGTCACACCAAGGTGTTTTATATTATTTTTGACTATTGTGAAGGGTGTTGTTTCCCTAATACCTTTTACAGTCTATTTATTCTTTGTGTAGAGAAAGTCCACTGATTTAAGTTAATTTTATATTCAGCTACTGCACTGATTCTGTTTATCAGGTTTAGGGATTCTCTTTTGGAATTTTTAGGAAAATATATATTCCTTGGCCAAGTTATCATTGAGTAGAGTGTTGTTCAGCTTCCACATGAATGTTGGCTTTCCATTATTTATGTTGTTATTGAAGATCAGCCTTAGTCCTTCATGATCTGATAGAATGCATGGAATGATTTCAATATTTTTCTATCTGTCGAGGACTATTTTATGACCAATTATATGGTCAGTTTTGGAGAAGGCACCATGACGTGCTGAGAAGAAGGTATATCCTTTTGTTTTAGGATAAAATGTTCTGTAGATATCTGTTAAATCCATTTGTTTCATAACTTCTGTTAGTTTCAATGTGTCTCTGTTTAGCTTCTGTTTCCAGGATCTGTCTATTGATGAGAGTGCGGTGTTGAAGTCTCCAACTATTATTGTGTGAGTTGTAATGTGTGCTTTGAGCTTTACAATAGTTTCCTTAATGAATGTGATGCCCTTGCATTTGGAGCATAGACATTCAGAATTGAGAGTTCATTGTGGAATATTTTACCTTTGATGAGTATCAAGTGCTCCTCCTTGTCTTTTTTGAAAACTTTGGCTTGGAAGTCGATTTTATTCCATATTAGAATGTCTACTCCTGCTTGTTTCTTCGGACTTTTTGCTTGGAAAATTGTTTTCCAGCCTTTCACTCTGAGGTAGTGTCTGTCTTTGTCCCTGAAATTGGTTTCCTGTATGCAGAAAAATGTTGGGTTCTGTTTATGTAGCCAGTCTGTTAGTCTATGTCTTCTTATTGGGGAATTGAGTTCATTGATATTAAGAGATATTAAGGAAAAGTAATTGTTGTTTCCTGTTATTTTTGTTGTTAGAGTTGGGATTCTGTTCTTGTGGCTATCTTCTTTTTGGTGTATTGAAGGATTACTTTTTTGCTTTTTCTAGGGCATCATTTCCCTTGTTGTGTTGGCGTTTTCTCTTTATTATCCTTTGAAGGGCTTGATTCGTGGAAAAATATTGTGTGAATTTGGTTTTGTCATGGAATACTTTGGATTCTCCATCTATGGTAATTGAGAGTTTTGCTGGTTATAGTAGCCTGGGCTGGCATTTGTGTTCTCTTAGGGTCTTTATAACATCTGTCCAGGATCTTCTGGCTTTCATAGTCTCTGGTGAGAAGTCTGGTGTAATTCTAATAGGTTTGCCTTTATATGTTACTTGATCCTTTTCCCTTACTTCTTTTAATATTCTATCTTTATTTAGTATATTTGTTGTTCTGATTATTATGTGTTGGGAGGAATTTTTTTTTCTGGTCCAGTCTATTTGGAGTTCTGTAGGCTTCTTCTATATCCATGGACTTCTCTTTCTTTAGGTTAGGGACGTTTTCTTCTATAATTTTATTGAAGATATTTACTGGCCTTAACGTTGAAAAAAAATCTTCATTCTCTTCTATACCTATTATCCTTAGGTTTGGTCTTCTCATTGTGTCCTAGATTTCCTGGATATTTTGAGTTAGGTATTTTTACATTTTGCATTTTCTGTGATTGTTGTGTCCATGTTTTTTTTATGGAATTTTCTGCATCTGAGATTCTCTCTTCCATCTCTTGTATTCTGTTGCTGATGCTCACATCATGGTTTCTGATTTCTTTCCTAGGATTTCTTTCTCCAGAATTGTCTCCCTTTGGGTTTTCTTTATTGTTTCTCCTTCCCTTTTTAGATCATGCATGGTTTTGTTCAATTTCATCACCTGTTTGTTTGTGTTTTCCTGTAATTCTTTAAGGGATATTTGTGTTTCCTCTTTAAAGACTTCTACCTGTTTAGCAGTGTTCTCCTATAAATCTTTAAGTGAGTTATTAATGCCTATCTTAAAATCCTCTACCAGCATCATGATATATGATTTTAAATCCAAATCTTGCTTTTCGAGTGTGTTGTGGTATCCAGCACTTGCTGTGGTGGGAGTACTGGGTTTTATTGATGCTGAGTGGTATTGGATTCCGTTAGTAAGATTCTTATATTTGCCTTTCTCCATCTGGTAATCTCTGGTGTTAGCTGTTCTAGCTGTCTCTGGCTTAGCTTGTTCCTCCTATGATTCTGTTAGCCTCTGTCAGCACTCCTGGAATTCCAAGTCTCTCCTGAGTCCCAGTTGTCAGAGCACTTTCTGTGATCAAGCTCTCCTCTTGCAGGGAAGGTGCACAGATGTCTGGCACTCAGATCTGCCTCCTGGTTGAAGATGAAGGCCCAAAGCGACCTTGTCTAGAAGCTCTGTTGCTTCTGCAGTCTGCATGCTCTTCTGCTTGGATTGGTCTCTGATAGACCCGGGATACAAGATGGCGCTCTCACCTGAGTCCAGGGGTCAGAGCCCTCCCTGGAGGCCAACTTTACTCTGGTCAGGAAGGTTCTCAGAGGTCTGGGTCTCAGCTCTGTCTCCTGGTTGAGGATGAAGACCTGAAGGGACCCTGTCCAAGAAGCTCTGTTGCTTCTGTGGCCCTCATGCTCTCCTGAACAGACTGGTCTCTGAGAGACCTGGTGTACAAGATGGCTCTCTCACCTGAGTCCAGGGGTTAGAGATATCTCTGGAGGCTCACTATCCTTAGTGATCCTAAGATTCTGGGTATGCTAGGGTACCTGTGGCATGGAGAGTCCTCTGGGAAACATGGGACCATCTGCAGAGTTTGTGCCCAAGGTGGCGTGAGTGGGGCTGGAGCCAAATGGAAGGAATCCCATCCGCTGGTGTGGTGGGTTTCCTGTGTCCCTGTTTCTGATGGCACAAGCTCCTCCTGGTTGTTTTGGAACAGATCTTGTGTTCTACTCACCAGTGAACCTAAGATCCTGGGTGTACTAGGGCGCCTGTGGCGTGGTCAGTCCTCTGGGTACCGTGGGACTGTCTGCTGAGTTCGTGCCCAAGGTGGCCCCATGATGTCCTTATTTTTAATGGGTGAATAGTATTCCATTGTGTAAATGAACCACATTTTTTTTTTTAATCCATTCTTTGGTTGAGGGATATATGGGTTGCTTAGAGTTTCTGGCTATTATATATAAGTCAAGATTTAAGAATTTTCAATATTTTCATCTTAGCTCCAAAATTTGTCTCTGTAGCTCCTTTCATGGGTATTTTGTTCCCTATTCTAAGGTGGAATGAAGTATCCACACGCTGGTCTTCCTTCTTCTTGATTTTCTTGTGTTTTGCAAATTATATCTTGGTTATTCTAAGATTCTGTGCTAATATCCGCTTATCAGTGAGTGCAAATCTAGTGACTTTTTGATCCATCCCATATCAGTCACCAAACTCAGACACTATTGCATAGGACAACAAGACTTTGCTGAAGGGACCCCGATATAACTGTCTCGTATGAGCCTATTAGGCTATGCCAGTGCCTGGCAAATACAGAAGTGGATGCTCACAGTCATCTATATGATGGAATGCAGGGCCCCCAATGGAGAAGCTAGAGAAAGTACCCCAGGAGCTGAAGGGGTCTGCAACCCTATAAGAGGAACAACAATATGAACTAACCAGAACCCCCAGAGCTCGTGTCTCTAGCTGCATATGTAGCAGACGATGGCCTAGTTGGCCATCATTAGAAAGAGAGGCCCCTTGGTATTGCAAACTTTATATGTCTCAATGCAGGGGAACACCAGGGCCAAGAAGTGGGAGTGGGTAGGTAGGGGAGATGGGTGGGGAGAGGGGAGAGGGAACTTTCAGGATAGCATTTGAAATGTAAATTAAGAAAATATCTAATAAAATAAAAGAATTTTCAATTATTTGTATTTTTATGTTTTAAGCTACCTGTTAACAGCACAGGTTACTTCTAGATTGCATTCAAATTATCTCCCTTACTATATACCCCACGTCGTTCTCTAGGGTATAGCATGGTATGTATTCTTGATGCTCCCATCTACCTGCCTTCCTCCACCCACCATACATAGCCATGGTCATGCATCTAGTGCCTGAGCCTAGTCTGGCCTCTCCTGACTGGGCTCTAAATGATGCCTAGGCTTTTGCCAGGACCTTATCTACCTATAACCTAGTCCATAGGCCCCTCTCAAACCACATGTGACATTTTCACCTAGCCATATCTACCCTCACACTCTAGGCTTGGACGAGGAGGCAAATCCTATATATCAGCCCACTCTCTTCTGTCCTCCTGACTTCATTCCAGTCAAGCTAGATCTAACTTCTAATTCCAAATTGCCTGTACACCTTCTCTTCTGTGCCAATCTGATATGTCTATATCAGACCTAGAACTAACAAAAGAAGTTCAAATGCTAATATCTCATCAATGAAATATCAATAATACAAGGTTTTTTTTCATTGAGTTTTCATTTTCATTTAATTCCAGAATATTTTTCTTGATTTCCTCCTTGATCAACTCATCATTTAGTAATGAGCTGCTTAATCTTTCTGTTACATGGTTATCAAAAATGTCAATAGTTGTGTCTTTATATGACTTTGGTAATAGGGTAATACTGTTTTGGTAGAGTATGTTCTATAGTGTCTATTCCCTTTCTATTTTATGGAATCAAATGAGAAACATTTGCTCTCTCTGTTCTTTTACTATCTGATAGAATACTGCAGAGAATCTATCTTTTCTGTGTGAATAATTTTTTTTTCCTATTTTTTTGAACAATTCTTAAGAGTAGGTTAGCTGATGGCAAAAGTTGAATTCCACAGTGATATCTTAGCATGCATGAGCTCTTTCGGCTAGGTCTAATACTGCCAAAGAAGCCGTGTGTTTATGAAATTGTTTATTTAATTTCAGAAAGATGGTCTATCTAGGCATAATATTTATAATAGACATTTTCTTTTAGTGTATACTACTTATTTGATTATAGATGTCATGGATTTAGAACAGATACACAGATTTTTTTTGTCTCTGTGTGGGTAAGGCAATATTCCCTCATGTCTATTTTAAGTAATTGAATTTTTCATGAAATTTGACTGTGTTGATCATCCATGTGGACACCACTGGATTTACCCTAACTAGAGTTGTAAAGAGTTTTGACTCTTTAAGGTTTTAACTTCTAAATTAAGAGGTTTCAGCTTTTCCTTCTTTGAGGGGCCAGGCAAAACGTTTTTTTTTTTTTTTTTTCCTTTTTGAAGCACATTAGTGTGAATGTCGAGTATTTTCTTGTTTGACTATTCTGTCTGCAGCAATTCTTTTTATTAGTCTGTTATTTTAATTTCTGGACCGAATAATTATCTTTCAGATTGCAATACTGTGCTCCATATCTTGCACTCTAGTTAAGCCCACTCAGTAGAACTTTTCTTTTTCTTTATTCTATTTATGTTATTTGAAGATAGACACTTTATAGTATTTGCATTTTTGTTATTTTTCTGTGAAAAATGGTTTATAGTCAATGGCTTGCATAAAAATGGTTTATAGTCGATGGCTTGCATAAAATACTTGAGATTTCAGTTTATTTTGTAGGACCAAAACCTTGATTCTAATAACTTATATTAACTCACTATGATTCTAAGTGAAATTGAATCATCTTAAAAAAAACTCACTTTTTGGTAACAAATTTGAACAGGTTTAAATTTTTATTGTCAAGTGAACAAAAGAAATGATGAAAAATTAAGTTTGTTAGACACTGACATTTCTAAAGTGTCAGTGAGGTAACCTAAACTCAGAAAGACAAACCCTGAATCTTATCTCCCATCTATGGTACTTAGCTTCAAATTTCAGAGGTGATTTTATTACCTGGAACAACTACATAAAACTGGGAAGATCAAAAGCTTATGGTGGGATGGAGAGGAGTACTAGAGAGGGAATATCAGTGTATAGGTGACATAAATAAAGAAATGGAAAAAATGGTTAACCAGTATTATGCTGTCAACCCTAAAAAGCATACAGTAAGGACAGCAATACATAAAGCAAAAATAAAGATAGGCGATATTTATATATTTATTCATTTATTTATACATATATAGCAATAATACATTATATGCAGGTGAAATTATAATTAATAAAAAGAAAAAAATCATTTTATAAGGAGTAAA
Organism: Mus minutoides; assembly: GCA_902729485.2. Classification (NCBI taxonomy): domain Eukaryota; kingdom Metazoa; phylum Chordata; class Mammalia; order Rodentia; family Muridae; genus Mus; species Mus minutoides. The sequence goes on along the minus strand of LR750291.1, from coordinate 208,902 downwards.
GTGAAACAGGGGACAAAAGGTGGCTAGGAGCAGGTAGAGGGAAGGAGAAGTGGTGTTATTATATTTAATTAAATATAAAAAAATTTAAAAAGATGTGACCTTTTAGATTTAATCACGCATGTAAATACTATAAAACTTAAAGAACTTTTAAAGGGTTGGATTAGTATAGGCTGCCCCAGAAATAGACAGGGAGGACGAGAGCTTTTCATTGATAGGCACAATTTGGTCTCTCAGGATATTGATGAAACCAGAAATCTTCTGTGCATCATTGTCCAAGCAGACGAACAAACTATGCAAACCAAAAAGTTGAATTTTCCTTTTTGATTGCTGTACATATGGCTCTCCTGACCAGGCAGGGTAGTTCTCATTTTCCTTAAGTTCAGGATGAACCTATTCACCAAATGAAAGTCAGCCAGTTATTATTCACATTATTAATATTTATTGAGCCTCATTACTTGAAAAATTTGAATAATATTTTGAAAAAATGTTATGAATGTAAATCTTAAAGAAATACATGTGTTTCATATATGTAGGCCAGGGTACTACCAATCTGTTAGTTATCTAAAAACTAGACAGAAGAACTATACATATATTTTGTAATATAGTTGATCCAAGATGAAATAAATAATTCTAGGAGGAGACAGAATTGCTACTTGACTATAGACATGGTTTTGACCAAGGGATATGGAAGAATCTATAATCAATTCTCTTTTGAGGAGGCTTTCATGTTCTCCATGTCATCTCTGAGGTGCCATTTGTAGTTTGTTACTCTTAATTGATAATTTTGCTTTCCCTTCTTTCAACAATATTCATTTTCCATAAATTATGGACACAAAGCTACTGAACTGATGAGAATTGCATCTGGCTGGTTAAAATTCTTCTAATGTATAGATGACTGTGCTGAAATCGTCAGGATACTTAGACTCTGCACAGAAAAGGCACTGTCCATGTTATTTCTAGGAATCATTAATACATCAGGAGAGCTCTGTGTTGTGGGGTGCTGAGTGAAAACACTTTTGAGCTGCCACAAACCTTTTGGTTCCTAGACTGTGTATGAGATTACCTGGCTAAATTTCACTGTGGCAGGCAGAGAATCAGTCCTTTGTTTTGTTTTGTTTTGTTTTTCTAGACAGGGTTTCTCTGTTTAGCCCTGGCTGTCCTGAAACTTACTCTGTAGTTTTCATTATAGATGTTACATCTATCATAAAGAACAAAAGCCATACTGTTTAAAAGAGACAACTTACCTGGCTGAGTATAGTCTTAATGTCCTGCAGATTTTTAGTGAGTTTCTTGATTTGTCTGTCAATCAACTTAACTTTTGATATGATAGCATAACGAGTTCCATCGAGTTCAGCCATGTGGTTTTCTACATGGTACAGAAGGTTTTTCCAGGCAGCCAGCATTCTCATTGTCACATTCAGAAGCACCACAGGCTAAGCAAGAACAATTGAGCATCACGTTAATGTAAGGGTAGAACTAGGAGGTTGAATTGTATGTGGTAACTAGTTGAGTATTCATGGCTTGTGAAGTATTGATGGTTGATTGAAGCAATATTGAACCAGTGGCTTGTGAAGTGTCTATCCATGGAGCAGCTCTCAGTAGGCACTTTTTCTTCCCTCATCTTTTCTTATGCTTTACAAATTGTTATGTACCTAGCAGATATACAGAATGCTGGTCTAGCAAATCATCAGGGAGAACATATTATATGTGTGCCATGTGCACATATATTGTGATAATTACTTTAAAGTATGCTGAGATTGATTATGAGCAGGTCATCAGATAAATAGCCTATATATAGTAAAATACACATACTAACACACACACACACACACACACACACACACACACACACACACACACACACTAGCACTGCCTGTCTAATACATAACTATACCCCATGAAACATGAATAGTATTTTACTGGACCTGCATGTAAAGACCCTAGAGAATGATGTCAGATAATAGTGAAGAAGTAGCAGCATAGCAGAAGTACAAGTAACATCTTCCAAGTCAAGAAGAGTTTATATCATGGTTAGTCGTGTGCAAAGCTTCCCAAGAAAGTACTTTTGTAATAGTAAAAATTGCAACTCTAGTTCCTGTTTAAAAAAAAAAATGTCTGCATGGGAGAGTAAATTTAACCATGAAAATTCAAATCAATTCAAAATTTCTTCCATAATAAAAGGTTCAATCCTAATGGTAAAGCTGTTATTAAGATAGAGAATGATTCATGACCAATTCATGGCTATGCTTTAAAGTTTTCTTTTATTTTACATGTACTTTATTAGCTATATGAACAGGATATGCCTGTCTTGTGCTGCTTGCTCTTTCTACACATTCCTGAAGGTTTGGTTACTGTGTCTAGAGAGTTTCTGTTAACAGGACTTACCCGCATTCTTTCAGCCTTCCTTTTGTTGTTTGGGATAGAGCGGGATGAAGTGTGACAGGTCATGGTGGGCCTGTTCTGGAATTTCTGGTGTGGATCATACTCTGTATCCTGGAAATAAAAATAAATCAGTTGCAGTTTTGGAATTAAGTAAATGAAGTCATAAGCAGAGTGTTAATTATTAATGCATTTTCTACAGGTATTTAATATATTTATTTTCTTAGTTTTTTTGTTGTAGAATTTTACCTATGAGTACTCTATTAATGTAATGATCACCCTACACTCTCCTCCCTGCAAGTCCTCCTAGAGTCCCATGCCCTTTCAACTTTATAATTTCATTTTTCAAAGACATGGTGCTATTCCATGAGTTTATTTGACATTTGATGAACACACACACACACACACACACACACACACACACACACACACATCCCTACAATTAATGGAGAGATATACAAGGTCTCAGTAAGCACTATTTTTTTTTAACATTTCACAAAATAAATCCCATAATTCTCACTAATTTATTCTCTTGAAAAAATTATTAAGATATACCTTGAATAAATGAAATTCATGTATGAAATAACCAATGGAGAGTGTGAGCACCCTGAGGCATGCACAATAAGGGAATTCCTCTTTGGACAGTTCATCACACTCTATGGAAGGAGCTATGTGATTCTAGTTTATTTTTTTAATTTTTGTTGTTCATGTACTACACACAAACAAATATAAATATGTACATGTAAATATGACCCCCTAATTCTATTTAGTGTTGCTTATATGTCCATATGTTTGTGGATAACGACTTGAGATTGCACAACATACTGAGGGTACCTAGTACATATATGTCTTCAAACTCATGATTTCTGTTGGAGAAAACTGATATATTTACTTTAATTACATGTTACAAAATTTTATTTTTTACTTTCTATTAGCACCAGCTCTATATACATTGAACATATCAAATTCATGAGTATTTAACAATGTGAATGTGTTGATTGCAATAGTATCAAAGTATATCTTAGGAAATACTCCACAATAAAAATTTAAAGTATAAAATATAATTTAATACTTACATATTAATATCTAAATATTGTAGGTTCCTATTTATTATTTACCACATTCATTATTTAAATTTAATACTCAGCTAAATTTTTAGTGTTTCATGAGTTGTTGGGGATCTTAAGATTAAATGTTGCCAATTAGGAATGGAGGATAAAACAAACAAAACAGCAACTCCAGAGGACAATTTTAATACATGCTTACTGCACACATGGTGCCTTGTGCTGATACTCATTAATGCTGCAGCTCTCATCTGTTTTTGCCTCCCAGACTGACATAAAGTGGACAAGATTCAGCCCTCAAAGTACATTCATCAGGGAGAGAAAGCCTATTTATATATCTAATATGGTTCTCACCTTGTAATGGTAAACTCATGTTCTCAAATTCTTTAAACAATGGCTCCTAGATTTGGGGGTTTTGAAATTGTTTCCATCATATTAATTACTTTCAATGTAAGGGATTCACCCAACTTGATTCTCCTTTATTAGATATCTTCAGTGAACTAAGTGAAGAATGCCAGTGGAGACTACCGCAGCATAGAGGAATAGGACCTTAGTGCTCTTTTCATTCATTTCTTTCTATCAAAAGTAGAAAGTTAGGGGGGAGAGAAAAAGGGGACACAGGATCAGGTATGGGAAGAGACAGGAGAGAAGTCCAGAGGGTTAGGAGAATAAGTAGAAATATGTAGCAGTGGGGTGGTAACATGGGGAACCACTTATTAGTTCCAGGTGCCAGAGAGGCAAGAGATTCCCAGGACCCAATGGGGATGACATTAGTCAAAATACCCAAGAGAGGAGAGAAAGAACCTGAAGAGACCACCTCTAGGAGATAGGCATGGCTAGTAGTTGAGGGTCACCCACTCATCTCAAATTTTTAAACTCAGAATTATTCCTGTTTAAAGGAAATGCAGGGACAAAATGGAGCAGAGACTGAAGGGAAGGTCATCCAGAGATCTATTCCATCTTGGGTCAATTTGGAATCTATCTCATCTGCAGACACCAAACCCTGACACTATTGAGGATGCCAAGAAGTGCTCACAGACAGGAGCCTAGTATGTCTGTCCTCTGAGAGGATCTACCAGCATTAGGCTAAGATAGATGCAAATACTCACAACCAACTATTGAACTGAGCCTGGGGGAGAGGGGATCACAATGGAAGATTAGGGGAAGGACTGAAGGAACTGAAGGAGATTGCAACCCCATAGAAAGAACAACAATATCAACTAACAAGACCCCTCCTAGAGCTCCAAGGGAATAAACCACCAACCAAAGAGGGTATATGGTTAGGTCCATGGCTGAAGATACATATGTAGCAGAAGATTGCCTTATATGGAATCAAAGGGAGGGGAGGCCCTTGGTCCTGTGGAGGCTTGATGCTCCAGCATAGGGATGACAGAGGGCTGAGGCAGGCGTGGGTGGGTAGAGGAGTACCATCTTAGAGGAAAAGGGGATAGGGGAGAGGGGGTTTGCAGAGAAGAGACTGGGAAGGGGGACAACATTTGAAATGTAAATAAATAAAATAATAAAAAACATATTAGAGGAAAATATCTTAAAATTGCATTCAAAAGTCCCTTGGCATTGCAAACTTTATATGCCCCAATACAGGGGAATGCCAGGGCCAAGAAGTGGGAGTGGGTGGGTAGGGGAGCAGGGCAGGGGGTGGGGAGGGTAGAGGGAACTTTCGGGATAGCATTTTAAATGTAAATTAAGAAAATATCTAATAAAAAATACTTTTATTTCTTTTTCACAAATTTAGTGAGTTTATGAAACCAACTTCTTTTCTCCCCATGTTCTAGTGGTTTTTGCTTTCTTAAGCCTGTGAATGTGTATTGTTTGGATTTTGATTCATGATGTCTTGCCATTTAACCTGTAGTGTACCCAGTTATTGACATAGGAAATTTTTCATGGAGAAGCCAACTGTTAGTGAGTTACTTACAAAATCATTTAATGTTTCTGAAGAGAGATTGTTGAAGTTCTCAGATATGGTGCTTGACATGTTAAAAATGTAGTTGAGGACCTTCTGGCAACCTCCATTTTCCATGATACATCTGGGTACAGAGGCCACTTTCTCCCACATGAGCAAGTTTGACAGCAGCAGTAGCAGAAGTGCCCCTGCTATAAGGAATGAAATCACAGAGACAAATTATTCATGCGAAGTCACAAGAGTCATGCTGTGTAGTGAAACCTTGTCTAGCCACCATGCCCTCTGTTACAAAGCTTCATATATCTGAGATGGGTTGAGAAAAAAAATACATCTTCCACTATAGAAATTTAGACAGCAATTTCTATTAGATGGTATAAGAGAGGCTCTAGTACCTCTGCTATGACAACACCCACATTTAAAATTTGTGACAGTGATATGTGCTAGCTTCACTGTCAGTGTGCTTTTGACAGGCATAAACCTAAAACACATCAGTAGTTTTTCATTTCAAAAGGGAGGAAACATCAACGGCCAATAGGAAACAAAATACCCATGAAAGGAGTTACAGAGACAAAGTTTACAGCTAAGATGAAAGGATGAACCATACAGAGACTACCCCACCGGAGGATCCATCCCATAATCAGTCACTAAACTCAGATACTGTTGCATAGGACAGCAAGTGTTTACTGAAGGGACCCTGATATAGCTGTCTCGTACAGAAGTGGATGCTCACAGTCATCTATAAGATGGAGCACGGGGCCCAAATTGGAGAAGCTAGAGATAGAACCCCAGGAGCTGAAGGGGTCTGCAACCCTAGAAGAGGAACAACAATATGAACTAACCAGAACCTCCAGAACTCGTGTCTCTAGCTCCATATGTAGCAGAAGACGGCCTAGTCGGCCATCATTGGGAGGAGAGGCCCCTTGGTATTGCAATCTTTATACGCCCCAATACAGGGGAATGCCAGGACCCAGAAGTGGGAGTGGGTGGGCAGGGAAACAGGGCGGTGGGAGGGGGGGAGGAACTTTCGGGATAGCATTTGAAATGTAAATTAAGAAAATATCTAATTAAAAAAATTGAAAAAAATTTTACTGACAAAAAAAAAGGAAATTTGTACTTTAGTGATATTATTACAAAGTGTTTCTTTATATTGAAATGTGAGCCTTGGACTGGGGCGATGTCTTCATAGTTAAAATGCTTGGTAAGAAAGCGTGAAGGATGGAATTTTAATTCCTGGACTCTGTGATATTTCAGCTTTCCTATAATTGTATGTTCACAGGTGGGGAACTGGAATCCACATCAAGCTTGCTAACATGAGTAGTTAACATGGTTGTCTTTACGTTTCATTAAGAGCCCCTGCCTCTCTGAATACAGCCAAAGAACCATGAAGCATGATTTTCTGCATAGCAAAACTTTCATTCTCCATGGCACACATACACAAAAAGGAACACCAATAAATGTGCACACTATAATCCACAAAATAAAAAAGGAAATAATTTGCAAGCCTTCAGGAAAACTGAATTTCATAGAGAACTTTTATAAATGTACAAAATTAAATTGAGAATTTTGAAAATACTTATGTGCAGGAAATACCTACCCTCAAGTAGCCAAATAATTAAATATATCACAGAATGTGTAATGTCCAACTAACTAAACAATATATTAAATATAATATTTAATTAAGTAAAATAATATTTACAAAATTTATAGTGCCTTTCATTTTTTGAAATCATGGTTCTCTTCCTTGAGTTTATGTGACATGTGATGAACACACACACACACACACATACACACAGACACTCACACCTACAATTAATTAACACAGAAAGATACAAGGTCTAAATAAGCTACGTTTCTTTTACATTTTCTGAAATAAATTCCATAATTCTCATTAATTCATTTTCTTAAAAATATAATCAAGAATGTAAAGGCAAGTAGCTCACATTTTTATTTACAAATTTATGATTAAATCATATTCTCAAAGCCCTACAAGACACACATCTGCTAGTGTTGTCTGCCTTAGCTGAGTATTGGAAGTTTAATCAGGTTGACTCAAGTCAGGCAGTTCATGGTGTCTTGGAACCTGAATGTGTTAACTGCATGATATAGGAGTTGTGACAAATTAGACCCACATATTCCAGGCATCTCATCCCAGCACCAGTGCAGCCTTTTTGAGATAGGCCATTCCTTGCTCTGGAGTTGTTCTGTGGGTTGGATGCTGTATGGATGTACCTCTACACATTAGAAATCAGTAATGTACCCCTGTTTTCTCCTCACTCCCATCAAGGAAACACACATTCTAAAGTCATATATCTCTGGAACAGAGAGGTTAGGTTAGGAACAGAAAGGAAGGTTAGCCTTTGTGAGAATGACTTTTCTAAATATGCTGCATAGTTCCCATATGCAGCAAAGATTAGAATGTTGTAAGTGCTACATGAAGGCAGAAAATGTGTTCTGTACAAATGTCTATTGCTAAAAAATTATGCATTAATTAAGCTTTAAGGAGCCTAAATAAGGTAGTACTTACAGGGGTGTGGTTGAATCTTAGACAGCCGCATCTCTGAAAAATCCCACCATAGTGTGGGTACTGACTGAGGAAAGCTGCTTCACCAGAATCCTGCCTTCAGTTAACTTCCCACCACCTATATAGTTTGTGAAACATCCCCCAAAGCTATGCAGAGATGGTCTGCAGGAGGAAAGATGTACAATCCTAGATGAGGGCCTTGTGACCCCCCCAGGGAATGTTAACTGCCCCATCAACATTACTGTAGTTGTAAATATACCTTTTCCTAATTTTTATACAATGACTAGCTTCCATGAGGTTACAGATCACCATAGTCCCATCTACTTCCTGATGTCATAGCCGGAGGAATGCAGCCATTTCCTAACACTTCATGCTTTCCCTTAGGCACCCATCTGTTAAGTCTTTGCAAAATTACTTGAGCCATTAATGGGTTGCATATTTTTAAGTTATTATATGACCATCAGGCATCCATGCATAGTAACTATCACTTATTTATTTAAGCATAGTAGCAATCATTTATTCTCTGCACTTTAATTGATTTGAATCTTTGCCAGCAACCACCAACCATTATAAGGTTTATCTTTGCTACTTAGGCTGATAATAGCTACCTATCTACCAGACACAAAATCACTTTAAGAAAAGTGGAAAGCACACCACATGTATTTATCAAAACAAAAACAAACAAACAAACAAACAAAACACTAAAAATCTTCTTACTGGACCTAGGGCTGCCCAGATTTGTAGCCCAGTATATATTGTGAAATATGGGTTCTCTGTACTGACCAAAGTTGAATTCTGGGACAAGGGCGTTGGTTGTGACTACACATGTTGAGCCTTGGACTGGTAAGTACATTGTGTCTAGTTTCAGAATTGTGTTAATATGCAGATGACCAGATCATCTATTGACCCTAGCATTCAGTGTAATACATTTAGCACATCAAGTTAGTTATATTAACATTCTAGAGGTCGTGCCCAGCCTAATTTCTACATACTCTGAAAAGAACAGAGTATGTCTACATCCATAAAAGGACTCTTAAGATTTGATATGTGCATTCTCATTGGCAGTGGGTGTATTCTGTGGATGGCTTCAGAAACCTCCCTGGTCAAAAACTGTTAGAAGAGTAATCACTTTGTCACTGGAATCTGTCAACAACTTTATGGAAAATACATAATTTTTACAGCAATTATAGTATCTGCTTTCACATTCTTTTTTGCTGGTTATTTTATTTATTTACATTTCAAATGTTATCTCCCTCCCCAGCTTCCCCTCACCAAACCCCAATGCCCATCCCCCTTCCATGGGGGTGCTCGCTCACCCACCCACCCACCCACCCACTCCTGCCTGACCACCCTAACATTCTCCTATGTTGAGGCATCAAGTCTCCACAGGACCAAGGGTCTCTCCTCCAATTGATACCAGATAAAGCAATCCTGCTACACACACAGCTGGAGCCATGGGTGCCTCCATGTGTAAGTTTTGGTTGGTGGTTTAGTCCCTGGGAGAGAGTCTGGCTGGTTAATGTTGTTGTTCTTCTTATGCTGTTGCAAACACCTCCAGCTCCTTCGTCCTTCTCCTAACTCCACCACTGGAGTCCCTGTGCTCAGTCTGGTGGTTGGCTGTGAGCCTCTGCATCTGTGTTGGTCAGGCTCTGACACAGCATCTCAGGGGTTCCTATACCAGGTTCCTGAAAGCAAGCAATTTTTGGCATCAGCAATAGTGTGGATCCATAGTTGGGGCAGTCTCTTGATGGCCTTTCCCTCAGTCTCTGCTTTGTTCCTGCATTTTCTTTAGATAGGAGCAATTCTGGGTTAATATTTTTGAGATGGGTGGGTGGCCTGATCCCTGGGGGCTGTGCCTCTGAACATGTACCTCTTGATATGGTCTCTACAGGTTTTATCTCTCCTTTGTTGGGTATTTCAGCTAATGTCATCCCCACTGGGTGCTGGGAGCCTGTTGCTTTCCTGGCATCTGGAACGTTCTAGTGGCTACCTCCAGTTTAACATCTGCTACTGCTACACATCTTCATTCAATTTCCTGAACTTCTGTACTTCTCCTTTGTCTCCTCCCAGATCTGGTCCTGACACCCTTTTCCCTCCCCCTCATCTCTCCCTCCATGTACCTCCCATGATTATTTTGATCCCTTTTCTAAGTAGGACTGAAGCATACACATTTTGATGTTCCTACATCTTGAGCTTCATATGGTCTGTGAATTGCATCATGTGTATTCCAAGATTTTTGTTTAATATCTACTTATCAGTAAGTACATAACACGTGTGTTCTTTTGTGCCTGGGTTACCTCACTTGGGATGATATTTTCTAGTTCCATCCATTTGCCTGCTGAATTTCATGAAGTCATTTTTAATGCCCGAGTAGTACTTCATTGTTTAAAAGTACTACATTTTCTGTATCCATTCCTCTGTTGAGGGACATCTAGGTTGTTTCCAGCTTCTGGCTATTATAACTAAGGCTTCTATGAACATAGTGGAACATGTGTCTTTGTTATATGTTGGGGCATTTTTTGGGCATATGCCCAGGTGTGGTATAGGTGGGTCCTCAGGTTGTATGTACTATGTCCAATTTTCTGAGGAACTGCAAGACTGATTTCCAGAGTGGCTGTCCCAGCTTGCAATCCCACCAGCAATGGAGGAGTGTTCTTCTTTCTTCACATCCTTGGCAGCATCTGCTGTCACCTGAGTTATCAGGAGTTGTTAAAAATCTCAGTATAATTAAGTACTACTCATATGTTTATGATAATAGCTGTCCAATTGAACTTAAATCCTGGTAAACAGATAGGAAACCATGCCTGGTATTACAAAATTAGTTAACTACCTGGGGATTATGAGGTTATAGATTTTAAAAGAGAGTCTACTACCACCATGTTGATAGCTCAGCACTAATTTGTAACTGCTAAGTATATTCAAAATCTTATCTTTTACTCACCAGTGGGTGTATCTATAATTCTCATCAGAGAAGCTTCTCTTTACAGAAAGTACAATTACAGAAAACTGCACTGGATAAAATACAGAGCTCAAGAGATTGGGGTCACCCCATACACAAATTATATAACTGCAGCACATATCCTGCATCTATAGCTCAGGGAATATTTCAGAAGAAGGGAAGAAAGATTATAAGCACAAGAATGCCAGAAAGTCTATGAGACTCTCTTCTAGGAATGGCAGTGCATATCAGACCTGAGTAATGAATATAAATAGACATGCTAATATGTAAAAGTAAAAAGAATCTCAGAGTCCTACCCTTGGACAAAGAATTGCAAATAACCAATAATGACTGAGAGAGGAAGAAATAACCCCTCCCTTGATGAGCCCCTTAACCAGTCAAACAATAGAAAGCAGTCAGCCCCTATACCATCTACCTACAAACTACAAAATGAGCCCAACAGATTGTATTTATGTATTTGTCTGTCTATCTATCTATCTATCTATCTATCTATCTATCTATCTATCTACCTCTATCTCCTATCTATCTGTATTCAACAATAATAAAACATAGAATATTAATTTGAAAATGGAGGGGAATATTTAAAATGTCACAAAGAGGCCTACAGTCATCAGTGACTACCAGGTGAGGCCCCTATCCCTATTTCCTACCTTCTGGCCCCTCCAGGCAAACCTAACAGCAGCAATTTTACACCTTGTCCCCTTTGCACTCCATTTCTCCAGTTAGTCACAGCTCTGCCTGCTTCCCTGGAGGCCTGTTGCCATCCAGGAAAACCACCTCTGCCTACAATCCCAGAGGCCTATTGTCAACAAGTACTACCATAGCTGCCAAGACTATGGACAACCAGATGGCTAGAGATCAGCATAAGAACACAATTAACAAAAGCCAGGGCAATATTATACCATGAGAATACAGCTATCATACTACAGGAAGCCCTCGATATCCTAACACACCTGAAGCACAAGAAACTGACCTTAAATCTAATCTTATGAAGATGATAGAGACATTTAAAGAGGAAAGGAATAAATCCCTTAAGGAAGTACAGGAAAATACAATCAATCCAGGTGAATAAAGTGAGTAAAACTGTTGAAGACCTGAAAATGAAAATAAAAGCAATAAAGAAATCACAAACAGAAACAACACTGGAGATAGAAAAATCTCGAAAAGAGAACAGGAATTAAAGATGCAAACAACATGAACTGAATACAAGAGACTCTTAGGCATACAAGATATGATAGAAGAAAGTGATACATGGGTCAAGGAAAATGTTAAAGCTAAAATGTTTCTAACACAAAACATCCAGGAAACTTGGGACACTATGAAAATACCAAACCTAAGAATAATACAAATAGAAAAAGAAGGTTTCTAACTCAAAGGCCAAGAAAATATCTTCAACAAAATCATAGAACAAAATTTTCCTAACCTAAAGAAAGAGATCCCTGGAACATACAAAAAGCTAACAGAACACCAAGTAGAGTGGACCAAAAAAGAAAATCCTTTTGCCCCATAATAATCAAAACATAAAATGTACAGAACAAAAAAATAATATTAAAAGCCTCAAGGATAAAGACAAAGTAACATATAAAGGCAATTTTTAAAGAATTATCCCAGACTTCTCAACAGACTTTAAAAGCCAGAAGGACCTGAGCAGATGTCTTGCACTCTCTAAGAGAACACAGATGCTAGACCAGACTACTATAATTAGGAAAACTTTCATTCACTATAGATGAAGAAAAGATATTCCATGAGGAAACCAAATTTAGACAATATCTTTCCACTAATCCAGTACTACAGAGGATACTAGAAGAAATTCTCCAATACTAGGAGAATACCTACACTCAAGAAAATACAAGAAATAAATAATTTCACACTAGCAAAACCAAAAGAAGAGAAACACTCACAACACACACACACACACACACACACACACACACACACATCCCACTTCTGCCACTACCACAACCACCACCACCATGAAAATAACAGAAATTAAATGTCATTGATCATAAATATCTCGCAACATCAATAAAAAGACAGAGATGAACAGAGTAGATGTGTAAACTGGATCCAGCATTTTACTGCAAATACAAGCCATATCTCAGCAACAAAGATAGATATTACCTCAGAGTAAGGGGCTTGAAAAAGATTTTACAACAAACAGGTGCAAGCATCAAGCTGGTAGACATTCTAATATCTAAGAAAATAGACTTTCAACCAAAGTCAATCATAGGAGACAGGAAAGGACACTTCATGCTGATCAAAGGAAAAATTCATCACGATAACCTCTCAATTCTGAACAGATATGCCTAAAATGTAAGGCAACCCACATTTGTAAAAGAAATATTACTGAAGCTTAAATCACACATCAAACCCCATATATTAATAGTGGAAGACTTCAACAATCCACACTGACCAATGGACAAGTCATTGAGACAGAAACTAAACAGAAAAATAGTGAAACTAACAGATGTTATGATTCAAATGGTCTTTACAGATATATACTTTCTTCTGAGTACCTCATGAAACGTTCTCCAAAGTTGACCATATAGCCTCAACAGATAAACAAAATTGAAATAGCTCTTTGTGTATTACAAGACCATGATAGATTAAAGCCTGACTTCAACAACAACAGAAACAACAGAAAGCCTACAAACTCATAAAAGTTGAACAATTCTCTACTTACTCAGTGATCACTGGGTCATGGAAAAAATAAGAAAGAAATTAAAGACTTTCTAGAACTCAATGAACATGAAGAAACAACATACCCAAACTTATGTGACATAATGAAAGCAGTACTGAAGAAAAGTGTGTGTGTGTGTGTGTGTGTGTGTGTGTGTGTAGGAGTAGAACCCACTAGAGAGAGAGAGAGAGAGAGAGAGAGAGAGAGAGAGAGAGAGAGAGAGAGAGAAATCCAGTAGGAGTAGAACCCACTAGAAAATAATCAAATTCATGGCTGAAATCAATCACTTAGAACAAAGAGAATGATACAAAGAATCAACAAACCAAGAGGTAGTTCTTTGAGGAAATCAACAAGATAGACAAACCTTTACCCAGACTAATTAAAAGGCAGAGAGAGTGCATCCAAATGAACAAACTCATAGATGAAAAGAGAGACATAACAATGGACACTGAGGACATCTGAAGAATCTTTAGGTCTTATTTCAAAAGCAGGTACTCTGCACAATTGGAAAAGGCTAAATCAAATGAATGATTTTCTAAACAGATAACACTTATCAAAAACAAACAAACAAACAAACAAAAAAAACCACTTATCAAAGTTAAATCAAGATTGTTTAAACTACCTAAATAGTCCTATAACACCTAAGGAAATGGAAGCAGTCATTAAAAATCTCTGAACCTAAGAAAACCCAGATAGTTTTGGCAGAATTTTACTTGATTTTCAAAGAAGAGCTAATACCAATACTCCTCAAACCACTCCACAAAATAGAAACAGAGGGAACACTACCAAACTAATTCTATGAGGCCACCGTAACCCTGATACATAAACCACACAAAGACTCAACAAAGAAAGAGAATTTCACACCAATTTCTCTTATGAGCATTAATACAATAATGCTCAAATTCTCACAAACTAAATCCAAGAACACATCAAAAGTCATCAACCATTATCAACCATGCTTCATCTCAGGGATGCACGGGTGGTTCAATATACAAAAATCTATCAATGTAATCTACCATACAAACAAACTGACAAAAGATCTCATTAGATGCTGAAAAGCCTTTGACAAAATCCAGCACCCTTCATGTTAAAAGTCTTGTAAAGATCATGGATACAAGGCACACACCTAAATGCAATAAATGCAGTATAGAGCAAGCCTTTAGACAGCATTAAATTAAACAACAGAGTTGTTTTAGGTTTTTCTCTCTTCTATCTCTTGTATTCTGCTGGTGATATTTGCATCTATGGCTCCTGATCTCTTTCCTAGGTTTTCTATCTCCAGGGTTGTGTCCCTTTGTGATTTCTTTATTGTTTATACTTTCATTTTTGGATACTAGATGGTTTTGTTTAATTCCTTCACCTCTTTGTGTTTTTCTGTAATTCTTTAAGGGACTTTTATGTTTCCTTTTTAAGGACTTCTACCTGTTTGCTTGCATTCTCCTATATTTCTTTAATGGAGTTATTTATGTTATTCTTAAAGACATGTATCATCATTATGAGATGTGATTTTAAATCAGAGTCTTGGTTTCTTGTGTGTTGGGGTTTCCAGGGCTTGCTGTGGTGGGAGAACTGGGTTCTGATGATGCCAAGTAGCCTTGTTTTCTGTTGCTTATGTTCTTGTACTTGCCTTTATGCATCTGTTTATCTCTGGTATTAGCTGGCCTTGCTGTCTCTGATGGTGGCTTGTTTGTTTTGTAAGCCTGTGTGTCATCTCTCCTGGGAGACCTACTTCTCTCTTGATGGGATTTGGGTATGAAGGGCTGTGGCACAAGGTTAGCTCTGAGACACAGATGGAAAATGTGGCTCTGTTTTCAATCTAACAATCACATCTCATAATGATGATAGAGGTCTTTAAGAATAACATTTCCACACAAATACTCACTTAAGCTGTTTTCTTCTCTTAAATAGCATAACATACTTTGTCTTTCAATTATTCATACGTACCATTCATTTTCTTGTTCGTAGGTAATTTATACTACTGGTTTTTCTGCCCTCAGAATACTCCTAAAAGTTATAAATGTTTATTCATTGCTGATCTTTGTTGGTCTGGAGGTAATAGACATCACTCTTGCTTGCATTCATTCCTCTTGAAAGAAGCGTCTGTAGTCCAACTCCCCAACAATGGTCAGCAGCAGCTGTGAATGGAAGTCTTAGAGTCTCTGTTAAGAAGTCTGGTGTAATTCTGGTAAGTGTGACTTTATATGTTACTTGACCTATCCCCATCACCTCTTTTAATATTCTTTCTTTGTTCTGTGAAATTAGTGTTTTGACTATTATGTGATGGGAGGAATTTTTTTTTTTTCATGGTCCTATCTGTTTGGTGTTTGTAGGCTTCTTGTAGGTTTATGGGCATCTCTTTCTTTAGGTTAGGGGAGTTTTCTTCTATAATTTTGTTGATATTTACTGGCCCTTTGAGTTGGGAATCTTTGCTCTCTTCTATATCTATTATTTTTATGGTTAGTCTTTCCATTGTGTCCTGGATTTCTTGAATGTTTTGAGTTAGGAGCTTTTTTCTTTTTTCTTTGACTGTTGTGTTAACTGTCCTTTATGATATCTTTTACAGGTGAGATTCTCTCATCTATCTCTTATATTTTGTTTGGTGATGATTGCATTTGTGACTCCTGATCTCTTTCCTCATTTTTTTTTCATTTCCAGAGTTGTCTCCCTTTGTGTTTACTTTAATGTTTCTATTTCCTGTTTTAGATCCTGGAGTGTTTTTTTCAAACCTTTACCTGCTTGGTTGTGTTGTCCTGAATTTCTTTATGAGATTTATATATTTCTTCTTTAACGGCTTCTACTTATTTAGCCGTGTTCTCCTGTATTTCTTTAAGAGAGTTATTTATGTCCTCCTTAAAGTCCTCTATCATATTCATGAGATGGAATTTTAGGTCAGAATCTTGCTTTTCAGTTGTGTTGGGGTATGGTGTGGTGGGAGAACTGGATTATGATGTTGTCAAGTAGCATTGGTTTCTGTTGCTTGGTCTTATGCTTGCCTCTCACCATTTGGTTATTTCTAGTGATAACTTCCCTTGCTGTCTCTGACTGGAGCCTGTTCCTCCTTTGAGCTTGGTTGTGTCATAACTCCTGGTAGTCCATTTGTCTTTGTGGTCCTGTGATTCTGTGATCCTGTGATCTTGAGATCCTGGGTGTATCAGAGCTCCTCACAGTTAAGCTGACTCTGGGATCCTGAGATCCTATTGTGTCTGAGCTCCTAAGATCCTGTTGTGTCAGAGCTTCCAGGAGGCTAGCTTTTTCTAGGTGTTGCTGGAGTGGGTGGGGAGCCAGAACCCCGTGTCAGCTCTGGGCACAAGTGCAAGCCAGAAGGAATGTGTGGCTCTGGCTTGGCAGGGGTTCCTACTTCCCTGGTTCCCATTGGGGTCCCAGTTATGCTGCGTGTTGGGGGCAGATGTTGTGGCCTCAACTGAGATCTTGGGTGTGTCATATCTCTTCGGACTTGAGCTGCCTCTGTGATTCCGTGATCCTGACTGTGTAAGAACATCTGGGAATCAAGCTTCCTCTGGTTGTTGTAGGAGTTTGTGGAGACAGAGCCCCAGGTGTGCTCTGGGCACTAGTGCAAACTGGGAGGAACCCGTGACTCTTGCTGGGTGGGGTTTCCTTCATCCCTGGATCCCAGGTGTCCCAGTTACTCTGGGTAAATAACAACCCTCCTAATACTCACAAATAATATAAAATATCTTGGAAAAACTCTATCAAAGCAGGTCAAAGACTTGTAGGCCAGGAACTCTGAAGAATGAAATTGAGAAAATATCTGAAGATGGAAAGATCTCCCAGGCTCCTTAGTTAGTTAGGATTAATATAGTAAAAATGGTTATCTTACCAAAAGCAATTTACAGACTCCATGCATTTACCATCAAAATTGCAATACAATTCCTTATAGACATTGAAAGATGATTCTGAACTTCAAATGTTAAAATAAAAAAAAATCTATGATAGATAAAATAATCCTCAACAATAAAAGAATATTTGGAGGCATTAGCATCACTGACTTCAAGCTGTGCTACAGAGCAATAGTAACAAATAATGAATGGTATTGGAATAGAAATAGACAGGTTGATCAATGGAATTAAATTGAAGACCCAAAAATAAACCCATACACCTATGGATACTCGATTTTTGACAAAGCAGCCAATACCATTGAACAGAAAAAGAAGCCTCCTCACCAGCTGGTATAACTGGATGTCTTCATGTAGGAGAATGCAAACAGATCAATATTTATCACTCTGCATGAAATTAAAGTTCAAGTGGATCAAAATCTCAATATAAAACTGGATACATTAAATCTAGGAGAAGAAAAATTGGGGAATTGCCTCAAATGCATTGGTACAGAAGACAGCTTCCTGAACACATAGTGCAGGCACTAAGATCAATTAATAATAAATAGGACCTCATGAAGCTGAAAAGCTTTTGTACAGAAAAGGATAGTATGTAGAAGAATGCAAATAGATCCATATTTATCACTCTGCATGAAATTAACGTTAAAATAAAAAAATCTATGATAGATAAAATAATCCTCAGCAATAAAAGAATATTTGGAGGTATTACCATCACTGACTTCAAGCTGTGCTACAGAGCAATAGTAACAAATACTGAATGATATTGGAATAGAAATTGTATGACAAAAGGGCAGCCTACAGAATGAAAAAGAACTTTCTATCTCTTGTGAGGCTATGCCAGTGCCTGGCAAATACAGAAGTGGATGCTCACAGTCATTTATTGGATGGAACACAGGGCCCCCAATGAAGGAGCTAGAGAAAGTACCTCTACTGGATAGTTTTGTGTCAACTTGACACAGCTGGAGTTATCACAGAGAAAGGAGCTTCAGTTGGGGAAATGCCTCCATGAGATCTAGCTGTGGGGTATTTTCTCAATTAGTGATTCAGGGGGAAAGGGTAGGACCATCTCTGGGCTATAAGAGAGCAGGCTGAGCAAGCCAGGGGAAGCAAGCCAGTAAAGAATATCCCTCCATGGCTTCTGCATCAGCTCCTGCTTCCTGACCTGCTTGAGTTCCAGTCCTGACTTCCTTTGGTGATGAACAGCTGTATGGAAGTGTAAAATGAATAAACCCTTTCCTCCCCAACTTGCTTCTTGGTCATGATGTTTGTGCAGGAATAGAAACCCTGACTAAGACAGTACCCAAGGAGCTAAAGGGGTCTGCAACCCTATAAGAAGAACAACAATATGAACTAACCAGCACCCCCCAGAGCTATGTCTCTAGCTGCATATGGAGTAGAAGATGGCCTAGTCAGCTATCAATGGAATGAGAGGCCCTTGGTCTAGTGAAGATTATATGCTCCAATACAGGAGAATGCCAGGGTCAGGAAGTGGGAGTGGCTGGGTTGGGGAACAGGGCAGGGGGAGAGTATAGGGGACTTTTGGGATAGTATTTGAAATGTAAATGAAGAAAATACCTAATAAAATAGAAAGAAAACCCTTCACTAATCCTACCTTTGCCAGAGGGTTATTATCCAAAATTTACGTAGATAACTCAAGACACCAACCACCCAAATAACCCAAATGGTAAATGGAGTACAGAGTCAAACAGAGAATTCTCAATAGAGGAGTCTCAAATGGTCAAGAAATAGTTAAAGAAATGTTCAACATTAGTCATCAGAAAAATTTAAATCAAAATGACTCTGAGATTCCACTTTACACCAATCAGAAGAGCTAAGATAAAAAAACTCAAGGGGTTACCAAGTAGATGAGGCGGTGCCCACAGTGCTTTCTTGCTACTCCTTGGGGACCTGTTGACACAGCCCTGCCCATTTTCAGCTGACATTTATTTCTCTGTCATCTCTGATAGATGGGATATGTGACATGGTATGGATGCCGTACAGTGTCGCTTTAATAAGCATGGTGCTGATTTTACATCCCGGTGCTATTAGACTGCTATTTGCTCACGGTGTCACCATCGCTAAAGCTCCAGGCTTCACTTACAAAACAGTAAAACCAGTGTTTAGTGTCACACAGTGATTTTAATTCTGAAGTTAGTTACTGGCATTCCTAAAGCCATAGAGTACTGAGTCACGTCCCTGAAGTGCTTTTGAAACAGAATTATCTCCGACTGTCCCTTGGGTGTGCTCTGCCTATCCCCTGACCATAGTGGGGCTAGCTGTTCCAGGCAGCCATAGTTGAGCCTAATAATTTCCTGTCACCAGTTTTCCTTGATTGCATACCCAGAATGGAATACATTCTTGGGCATCTCAGTTCCTCAGCCCTGATCCTTATAGATGCTGCCCTTTCGATGGCTTTTGTGGTGTCGTTTTTGTACCTCATGAATTGGAGGGAACTACTTGTCAGGCATTGAGGAACATGTTTCCTCCACTGAGACTTTAAAATAATGATGCAGGGCTGGAAGAGGCTGGCTGCTGATACTGTGTGGCTGATGTCGTTGCTTTTAGTTCTTTGAGTTAAAACCCTTTCATATGGAAGGCCTGAGGCTTCCTCAGATCATCCCTTGCCAAGAAGGCTTGGCTTAGGTCATTAGTGTCCACAGTAGCCTTCTGGAGTGTTGCAAGTTTCTGCGTTTGAGACAGAATGGTTCAGATTTCTTTTCTACATCTGTTGTTGATCCCATGTAACCTCTCATTTTGCCTTCCAGTCTATGTGGATGAAAGATGAAAGGCAGAGGATGCAGACAGTCTTCTTTGTGACTGCTTCTGTTATTCTGTTGCATCTACTGAGCCCATTTTTCCCCTGTACTTGCATACAGTATGTTTATAAGTGAACTTGTTAAAATATTAAATGAACATTAACCTTAAACTGTGAAAAAAAAAGAACCTCAAGGGACAGCACATGCTGTCAAGTACATGGAGAAAGCAGAACACTCCGCCATTGCTGGTGGGAGTACATCTGGAAATCAATTCAGTGGTTTCTCGGAAAATTGAGAATAATTCTACCTCAACACCTAGCTATATCACACTTGGACATATACCCAAAATATGCTCCACCATAACACTAGGACATGTGCTCAACTATATTCATAACAGCTTTATTAATAATAGCCAGAGCTTGGGAAGAACCAGATGCCTCTTGATTGAAGAATGGCTAAAGAAAATGTTGGAATGGAACATTATGGAATATTATTCAGCTATGTAAAACAAGGGCATCTGGATTTTGCAGGCAAATGAATAGAACTAGAAAATATCCTGCCTAAGGTAACCCAGACCCAAAAGGACAGGCATGGTATGTACTTACTTATAAGTGGGTATTAGCCGTAAAGTACAGGATAGCCATGCTACAATCCACAGACCCAAAGAAGTTAAATAACAAGGTGGCTTCAAGGGAGGATGCTTAAATTTCACCTAAAAAGGGAAATAAAATAGATATAGGAGGTGGATGGATGGAGAGAACTGGGTAGGAGCTGGAAGGCAGAGAGGAATTGGGTGAGGTGGTCAAGTGTAGAGAGAATGGGGGTGGGGACATTTGGAGGCTGGCAGGATATGGGGCATCTCTAGGACACACCAGAAACCTGGGATGGGGGAGTTTCCAGGGAGTCTATGGGGGTGACTCTGGACACCTCTTTTAGTCAGGCAGATCTCCCAGTAGAGGAATAAGGACACCAACCTACTCACAAAATCTTAGACCTAAAATGTGTCCTGCCTACACAATGTGCAGGGACAAAGATGTAGCAGTGACTGAGGTAAAGGCCAACTAATGACCTGCCCAAATTTAGACCCACCCCATGGGCAAGAATAAGTCATTGGGACAAGTAAAGATACTCTGTTATGCTTATAAACAGGAACATAGTTTAACTGTCCCCTGAGAACCTCCTTCCAGCAGCTGCTAAAACAGATGCAGAGATCCAAAGCCAAACATGAGCGGGAGTTCAGGCAATCCTGTGGTAGAGTCAGAGGAAGGATTGAGGGACTTGAAAGGGATAGGTACTCCACAAGAAGGCCAATAATGTCAACTAATCTGGACCCATGGGGGCTCCCAAAGACTGAACCACCAATAAAGTGCAAGCATGGCCTGTATGTAGGCCTCTGCCCATAAGTAGCAGATACGTTGCTCGGTCTCCCTGTGAGTCTCCCAGTAACCAGATTGAGAGCTATTCCTGACTCTGTTGCCTGCCATGGATCCTGTTCACCTAACTGGGTTGTCCTGTTTGGCCTCAGTGGGAGAGGATGTGGCTAGTTCTGCAGTGATTTGATGTGCCAGGGTGGGTTGATACCCAGGGGTAACCTCTTCTTTTTCAGAGAAACATGGGAGGTGAACATGAGGGAAATGGCTGTGTTAGGTGACCTGGAAGGGTGTAGGGGGCTGTAATTGGGAGTAAATTGGATAAATAAATTAATAAAAATTGCAGAGTAAGAAATAAAATAAAAATTTACCTTATACATTAATGATCACTTAATATATTTTCTTAAATATGTTTAAATGTCTCTGATTTAAATGTAAAAATTGCCAATATTAAAATAGTTTAATGTGCTGCTAGTGATATTAACAAACTGATTACCAGTTAAGAATGCAATGTAAATAACATCAGTAAGTAAATGAAGTAAATGAGACAATATGAATGTGTATTTGCGACATGCAATGGAGACCTATAGTCACAGTCATTGATGTACTGAGCCATCATATACTGTTAACACATAGACTAACACACTGTGCACAACATCCAGCCTTTGAAAAACATTATCAGGAAGAAAAGTTTGTTTGCATTTCAAAGCCATGTCTATTTCAGTAGTGATAACCTATGCCTTCAAATTCTATAAAAAATGGCTTCCAAATTTGGGAGTTTCTGTAAATCCTTTGATAGTTATCATTCCTCCTTGTTCCTTAATAACATTGTTCTAGTCATTTTAATTCTTTTCAGCTTAAGAAATTTACTTCCAAGCAATTTTTTTTTACTGGTTATCTGTAGTACATCAAGTGAAGGATCCCAATGGACACTGGCCCTCGTATGCAAGAAAGGGAAGCCTGAGCCCTT
This sequence comes from Mus minutoides, assembly GCA_902729485.2. Classification (NCBI taxonomy): domain Eukaryota; kingdom Metazoa; phylum Chordata; class Mammalia; order Rodentia; family Muridae; genus Mus; species Mus minutoides. Next base: position 186,428 of record LR750291.1, on the reverse strand, counting down.
TCTTAGCTAAACACTTTAAGGGTGTATGTAACAAATGCAAAATTTTAAAGATTTTTTTAAAAAAGTACATTGGATAAAAAATATTTAAAGGCATTCCACTGTAGAAAAATTAAATTTATCTATAACTGCCACATTTTCCTTGTTAAGTGTTTAGTGCCTGATGCTTTCTTCTCCCTATAAAAGTGTACCATTTGGATTTTGGTTCATGATACTTTCTCAATTAGGTCATTGTGTTTTCAGATATTGATACGAATGCTCCTTTTAGGAAGAAATTAGAAGTAAGTGTGGTATTTATAAATCTATTATAGATTCCTAGGAAAGGGTTTTCATGTACTAAGGGCTTTCATGTGCTCAGATATGGTTCTTTCCAGGTCAAATAGGGATCTGAGGGTCAGCTCAGAACCTTCATTTACCATGTTATATGTAGACACAGAGGCCATTTTCTCACATATGAACTTTTTTTGTTTTTTTTTTTTTTTACATCAGCGGCAGTATGAGTATCCTGTAGTGAGAAAAAAAGAGCAGAGGCAAACTATTCATGTGATGTTACAAGTGCCAGTATTTGTAGTGAACCTTATCTATCTCCAGTGGCCTGCTTGCATAGCTTGTTATAATTTAGTTGGGACAGAAGAATATAATCTTCTTTTATGACATATAATTAAATAACTATATTTACATGGTTGTATAGTTTGAAAAGCTGTTAACTTCCTGGGGTTCTGGAATGTTTACAATTGCATCTGTGGATCTCAGATTTGGAGCTGACATTTATTCTGAGCTGGGCGTAGAAGATGTCGCTTCAGAGAGTTTAACATGCTGGGATTTCTGATCATTTTTGCTCATTAGACTCCCCCTTGTTTTTATTTTTAACTCAATGTTTGTTATTAGCAGTTTGGACACTGATGTGACAAGGACACGCCAATTCTGTTTGCTTTATCTTCATGTCTGAAGAAAATAAATCCATGATTGCTGTATTTCTAGCATTCAGTAGACTCCTGTCCTAAGTATATCACCTTTTCAACATGTCATTAGTTTATTTTTTTCTCTTAGTTTGGGACTTAAAATAACCTTGTGAAGAGTTATTTGATTGCTGTTACCAACTAAGCCTGTTGATGAATACAGGGCTTACATGGGTGAGTGGTTTCCCCATAGTCCTCTTGGTAACAGTTTATGGAGGTAGAACTAGAGCGCTGAGAATGTTGCATTTTGCCTGTTTTATCTCACATTCCTGTGGGCTCTTGCTGTGTATAAGGGGACACCAAGCACATCAGAGTTCTGAGGGTCACTGTCAGCTTAAGTTGTTCCTTGTACTTTTAAGAACAACTTTTGGCCTTGATTACTTAAGAGAATCCTACTAATTTGATTTTACCTCCCCTACAGGTTTGTGGGCCTCTCATTTTCCAAACAAGATCTTTGTTTCTTTTACCATTAGTTTTTCTTTGGATAGTTACTGGCCTCTAACATATCAACAACCTTGTAATCTCAAGAGGAAGATACAGGATGTATGTCCTATCTTAAAATTCTTTCTGTGATAGTTTCTATCTGCTGCAAAATCAACTTTGATCGGAAAACCATGCTTACCTGTGGGTATAAGAATAAGCATTCCAAATGCAGTTAGAAATCATACTGTTTTAGGAAAGAAGCTATAGAGTACTCTCCACTAAATTTCAGGAAAGGTAGTGGACTAGGGCTCCATTACTGGGCATGATTTTCTTCCTGTTGAGTGAATCTAATAACCACCTGGACACTTGTTGGTTATTGCCAAGATATAAATGCCACTACTTCACCTTTAGGATTATCTTGTCATGCTAGAACTTGTGGTTCGTAGCCATACTGTCTAGGTAGCCCTATCAGTTGCTTTCTTCCCTTGGCTGCTTGCACTGTATTTTCCAGCTCTATGTCAGCTAGTTCTTGGAGAGGAGGCATTAAACATGCTTCAGTGTGAACACACCATTCAACACTTCATTTAAAAATATTATATTCTCTTAACTATATGTTATTTGATGTATCTAGAAACTCAATTGCATGATCAAAAATTGTAAAACCCTAATGGACTTCTAGGGAGGGATAGTAAGAAGTGTCTAAGATTTCCAGCCAAGGATGGGGAATAAAGAAAAGTAGAGTGTGATTGAAGATGCTAGTATACGTGATTCTTATTATAAATATCATGGACCTGTGTTCCTCTTCACTGATGCACTGAACTCATCAGTTGTGGCCTTCTGGAGTGTGTATAGCACACAGCCTATAAACTAGCATTGCCAGGAAGAGTGAGCCTGTTCACAGTTTTAACCCAGCACTCCTTTAGTAATTTTGATCTTGTGACCTCAAGTTCTTTTTTAAAATTCAGGTTTATTGGGAAGCTGCTCTTGGCAGGTGAATTCACTAGACCCAAGTACTGAGGTTATGGAAGTCAACAGGGGGAGAGGGAATGGGGGAGGGGGAAGATAAAGAGAGAAAGGGCCTGTGCAGAGAGAGAGGGAGAGAGTGACCTTAAGTTCTTAAACATGGCTCCCAGGTTTGGGGATTTCCCAAAGCTATCATCACCATAATTAGAAATCATCAATGTTCTCATTGCTGTTATTTTAGCTTTTATTTTGATGCTACTTTTTTTTTCACTTTTGTTGTTTTGTTTTGTTTGTTTATCACAGCCATTGCCTAGAACATAATACTCCTTTATTGGGTATCTGTTGTGTACTAAGAGCATAATATCAATGGAGTCTACCCCTAACACCCAGCAATAGGAAGCCATAGTCCCTCTTCAGCCACACTTCTTTTGTTTGTTTGTTTGTTTGTTTGTTTGTTTTTTCTCTCTTTATTAGATATTTTCTTCATTTACATTTCACATGTTATCCAGAAATTTTCCCTTACCCTCCCGCGTCCCCGCCCTGCTCCCCTACCCACCCGCTCCCACATCTTGGCCCTGGCGTTCCCCTGTACTGGGGCATATAATGTCTGTATGACCAAGGGGCCTCTCCTCCCAATGATGGCCAACTAGGCCATCTTCTTCCATATATGCAGCTAGAGACATGAGCGCAGGGGGAACTAGTTAGTTCATGTTATTCTTCCACCTAGAGGGTTGAAGACCCCTTCCGCTCCTTGGGTACTTTCTCTAGCTCCTACCTTGGGAGTCCTGTGTTCCAGATCAGCCACACTTCTTAAGGCTTTTTGTACTAAGTGAAAGTTTAAAGAATTAACCAAAGAAAATTAAGGAGAAAACTTAAAATCATTGATTGCTTGCAAACTAAAGAGGTCATAAAGCAAACCCCTTCTCCTTGGAGTTAAAAGTGAGAGTTCTCCCATAACTCTTGGACATTTCAATGGTGGCTGGCTATTTGGGGGAGGATTAGAAGATGGGCCTTTATGAAGGAAGTAGGTCATTCAGGGTGGACTTTTAGTTTCTAAAGATTCATGCATGGCCCTTTAGGGTCATCTTCTAAGCTTCCTGTTTGTGTTTGCAGATGTCAGCACTGAGCAGCTGCTCCAGTTGTTTGCTGGCTGCCAGCTGCCACCTGCTACCCCTACTCTGCCATCATGGATATCCTGGAACCGTAAATCCCCAAGTAAACTCCTGTATAAGCACTCTTCATTATGGTGTTTTATCACAGCAATTGAAAAGTAACTCATTCAGTCCTTGTTCACTTTTTAGTATCAGATGCTACTAAATGCCTATGAATAAATTTTATGTCTATGAATGCGCATTATTTGAAGTTCATCTCATGATGCCTTTTCACTTATGCAATGAGGAAGCCTAGCCACTGGCATGAATGTTTCTTTAGGGAAGATGTCATCAATTTCCTTTCTGTCTCATGGCCAGACATAGACCTCAACAAAGCAACAACTTGTGATTTCAAGCAGACTATACCACCTGAAAATTGCCTCTGGGCTTTATTGATAGTATGCCAAAAGTTCTTCTGACTGAAAAGTGGGAGACTCATGAAGTAAATTCCACAGAATCTTTAATAAGTGCAGTTAGAAATGTCTGACCTAAAACATGTAGTTGTTAAAGCTTTTATCTGTGGGAAACTTCACAAATTAAAGTAACTAAAATAATTATATATAGCTTATGCAATATTCTGGATAACAAAATTATCCCTTAAATGTAAACCTTAAATAATACTATCAGAATTTACACTATTTTAGTTTTTCAAAGACAAATGTGTCTTTTGTGAAGTTAATTTATAAATTATAAGCACCATACACACACTCTAGCATGTTGTCATTTATCTCTGGAGAGATTTCCTCAGTCTATTATGAATTTGAATAGATTCACATTTTTACCTTTCAAAACATGAATGTGATAGTTGTTATTAATTTATTTTTCTGGACACATCTTCAAGATTATAAGGAGAGATAGGTCTAGAAGCCTGTCCTGTTTACAAGGCTATTGAACATTAACCAGAATCTTAAAACAGCATGAGACACACATCTGCTAGCACTGTATAGACTAGACTTCACAACTGAAAGTGTCATTAGGCTGATTCAAGTCAGGGAATTGATGGCTGTAACCTGGGAACTACAAAAACCTTGTTCTTCCCTGACGGAGTGGCTACAAGTGTACCCATAGTCTTCCTGTCCCAGTCCTCAATCTTAGAACACAGTCATTTTTTACATGTATTCATTTTCTCTGGAGCTATTGCATGCATGGATGGTGATGTTGACATCCTCCCTTGTTTCTAAATTAAATAATAGGACATCCACCTTTTCCTCTCATAGAATGTCTCCACACATTGCCTTGTATTTCTGGGATTAGCAAAGGTCACTGATGGATGGAAGAAACTATTTGGCCTGTGCAATGCAAAGACTTAGAACGGTCTTCAAAAGGCCTTCAAATGGTTTTCAACAAATTATTCCACATAAGCACAGATGAATAACAGTATGAATTGAGGAGATCAGGGGAGCTTAAGCGAAGGATTGCTTACAGACACATGGCTGAGTTGAAGAGAGCTGCTGTCAGAAAAACTCACAAGCAGAATGGATATCAAGGCAGGATCCCCACCCAGTTCAGTTAAATGTCCACCTACATTCTCCAGTGTACCTCCTCCTAGTTACTCATAACCCTACTCCTTCAGGGAAGATTAATAGCATCACAGTCATTTCGACACACCTATGGGTATGACTAGCTATGTCTCCTTTAGAAGCTAAATTCCAATAAGGGATTCACTTTTTGGAGATGGCAGGAATTTATTTCAGGTATATCATACATAGTTTCTGGGAAAAGATAGCATTATATAGTGCAACCATCTCATGCCTTAAAGATTTGGAGGAGCAAGTAGAACCATAAATGCAACAGGTTAAGAATTTAAAAATGTATTGTTCGTGATGGGTTAAAGGGCACAAAGCCATATTGTTATTGACCAAAGCCAGTATCAGGATTGTTATTTTCCCAAATATTTTATCAGGAGGACCCCGAGGTCCTCTGTGCAGTAAATGCTATTGCTGTGACGCATGTAGCAAAGCCACACAGTAAGATGGGAAGAGCCTAACAAGAAAGATACAATGCTCTGATTTCAGGTATGGAAAACTGAATCTGACCTGATCTCTTCAGTGTGCTTGAGGGTTTGTCAGTGCCAATCACTCTATGCTGGATATACCAATGGATCTGTCTAATCCCTGTAGCACAGATGACTGTTCACATCTAGGAAAATTTAACTCCTTTTCCTGCTTCTTAGTTATAGTCCCATGTACTCCTCTTTGAGTCACTGATCACACTGCTTTTGGGTTGCCATGAATAAGTGTTTAACTCCAACATTAAAAAAAAAAAAAGGATGTACAGAAACCCATTGCCAATCAAAATTTAGAGCTCAGTCCCAAGGGATAAATGTACAAGAAAACTCTCTCACTTAAAGATCAGAGAACACTGTAGAGGATGTGGAAGGATTGTATGAGTCAGAGCACCAGGAAGTTTACTTTGAGACTATGTCTTCTAATAATATGAGAAATAACTCTCATAAATCCTCACCAACATGATTACCTTAAGAGGAGCTGAAGAAAGGACAATAGACATAGACATGACAATATGGAAAGAAAAGTTCCTTGGGGCACTATCCCTAGACTAAGTGCTATAGGGAACAAAGGAGTGCTGTGAGCTCTCCAGGAAAGACCACACATCAATGTAATATTATACAGACTGACCTGGTTGTACTTATGTAGCTAGGAATATATTTCTCTATATATTCATATATATGTGTAGGTAAAATATATGTATACATACATACATGCATGCATACATACATATGCATATGATAGTAATTATTGAAAATGCAGCTACGTGTTTGAAAGAGAGCAAGTATGACTATGGGAAGGTTTGTAAAGAAGAAAGTAAAGGAGGAAATGATGGAACTATAAAATCAAAAATTAAAGACATAATTAAAAAAAAAACCCAGAAACATTCTTCACTTTAGCAATGAAATAACAAATCCCCAAATTCCCTTCCACTAGCTGCACCCTAAATATTTTGATACAACTTATATGCATTCAAACTTTTTTTTCTTTTTCTTTCCCTGTGTTCTATGGCCTGTTTGGAAGTGTGGTTTTCAGTTGACACGTGTTTAGAGATTTTTCTAATTTTGCCCAGTTTATTGATTTGCACTTTTCTTGTAACCAGTGAGGGGGACATCTACTTTTCCAATAGCTCCAGTCTTCTGTGGCTCTGATGCTGCTGCATCTGATGAAGAGCAGGTCCCATATTCTAGCCTGCCACACACATGGAATCTCTGGGTAGCTTCCTCTTTCAGACAGGCTCTTATTCAGTCCTCTTCAAGGTATTTATCAGCCACTGCTGCTCAGGGCTGGATTAATAATGTCTACCCTTTAGATTTCTATGTCACTTGAGACAGAATATCCCCTTACAGTTCACATCCTCAAGCAAGGCTCCTGCAAATTGATATGCAGTGTGTGTCCCTATGTCATGTCCACCTTCCATGCTCATATTCACAGGACAGAAGTGTTGACAGTGATCTCTCTAGTAAGTGAGAGGAATTTGCCCTCCTAGGACAAGCCTGATTTGTGTGTGTGTGTGTGTGTGTGTGTGTGTGTGTGTGTGTGTGTGCCTTCACTGCTCTATTTTTGTATTTGTTGGTTGATGTGTTTTTTAAAGTTAGACATGGATTATGGGGCTCTAGGTTCTAAGGGAAATCATTATTTTCATTAGTAGGGGATCAATAAATTGTTAGCTCGACATTGGATACTAGGACACCTTTGAAAGAAGCTGTTATGGACTTGCAATGTGGTTTGGTCCCCATTCTTCAAGATCTTCCTCTCCTGTAGGGAATGCAGTGGTGTATACCACCTCCTATCTGACATTTAGTGTAAACTGCTTTTGAGAGCTAAAGTCCTTCCATTGGCTCCTGACCAATAGCATCTGGGTGTCTGTGAACCTTTCACCTAGGAAGTGTGGTTTGATCCCAGCTCTAATCTTGTAGCATTCCTCAGCAAATAAGCTCCTCTGTGGGATTTTTCTTTCTTCAGATTCACTTGGATTGCTTCAGGACTTTGTAGTTCCCAGTTCCATGCAAGTCTCAGACCCTGAGATTCTTCTTCTGTGACTGTGATCCTATGGAGAATCTCGGATTTGAAATGGACAAGAAAAACAAACAAAACCAAAGCCAAACATTTGTGTCCTACCCTTGAACCTCAACACTGTCATTGTCATATAGTTTATCAGGCATAGTAAAGTTGAACATTTAAGTTAACCCCCCAGAGAAGGCAGGAATAACACTGTCATTGTTTGTCACACAGTTTATTGGGCATGACAACATTGAAAACTTAACTCTAAGACAAGTCCGCAGAGATCTCCACTCTACACCAACCAACAAAGTGGGGCTTAATATTATTATTGTTGTTGTTGTTGTTGATGATGATGTTTTATTCTTTGAAAATTTCATACAAAACATTTTGATCATATTCTTTCTAATCCTCTGTTCTTTCTAGGCTCCTCCCATCTCTATATACCAAAACTTTATGTTATTTCTTTCTCTTAAAAAACAAAAACAAGATGAAAAGAAAAACACATAACAACATGGTATGTTTTCTGGGATCAACTGAGCATGGAGCCTTCTCTGAGGCACAGTTGATATATAAAGTTCAACCCAGTGAAGAGAACTGTTTTCCCCTCCTCTAGAATCTATAAATTGCCAATAGCTTCTTAGGAAAATGTGTCTACTATTATTCTGAATGCTGGGACTTTATCTTTAAGGAAAACCTTGACTAAAAATTCTCCATATTGGGAATGCAGTGAGTTCCTAGTAATGTCCACAAATTATATTCTGAATTTTTTATGAAATTGGTATGTTCAAACTATATTGAGTTAATTCTATAAGGCTTAAACTAAAGGAAGTATAGCAGTCTGGAACAACAGAAAGTCAGATTGGTACCTTCTATCTTCTTATAGAAGATACATACTTCATCTAGTACCAACTTCAAGTTAGAATTCATATATGTGGCCCTTCTGTCTTGCTTTTATATAAGTAACAGATTTATGGTTCCATGTACATAAAATATATAAGACTTATGGCTGAAGATTCACATTCTTGACTTTCCTCACTAGGCTTTATTAAATATTTATAAGGAATAAGGGATAGATTTATTAATAATATAAATAACAATTGACTGACTATTATTTCATGATAAGGTTCATCTCCAGGTTGAGGAAAATGAGGAATATCGTGCATGGTTGAGAACAGCATCCTGGCAGGTGGTAGGTGAAGTATCTTGCCTTTTTGCCCTTCTCCACTCTTAAATTATGGTACAAATAAGATGTCTAGTTATGTTAAGATTCTTACATGTCAAATGGTCCCAAGCAAATGCAATGTGCCCATCCATCTGCTTCTGAGATCATTGACAGAGATCCATCCCTCAAGATATTTTTTTAATCTTAAATCTTTTCAGCATATGTGTGTAGTGATACTTTTCTTACTGAATTAAAAAGGATGCTTTAGGCATGTGTGTATCCCAAATTTATATTCCTTACCTCAGAATACTTTACTTCCTAATAATACATAATATATAAATAGCACTAAGACATTTTAATAAAAATTGCCACAAATAATATGATTGTTTTGAAAATAAGACATGACAGAACACTCAACTTAGAACCACAATAAGTAAATATAGATTGGATAAATAAAGTGAGGTGAGATTATGATACTATTAACAGCATGGAAACTTCTGGATACTTTAAGAAAGCCAGCCAATCACTATGAGTTAATATTTGCAGACATATAAAAATACAATTTTGGTTATTATGCTCTTCACTATCTCTGAGATTCCATGAAGTTTTCAGACAAGAAAGTGTTAGGATACAAACACTCCAGATGTTTCCAAGGATGGTGGTCAATCATTGGCCTCTGAATTCATGTCTCCTTGGCCTTGTCCTAGAATGTTCTAGAGGTCCTTTTCAATTTAAACTTCATTTCATACTCATGTCCTGCAGCCCTTTCTCTGCATACTCAGATGGTTCAAATCCAATGGCAGGGAAGACAGAGATGAACAGTCCTTAGGTTTCTTCACCTTCTTGTTTTAAAAATAGTTTACCATAATATGATATTGTCACAATTAAATGGATCATTAGAAGGACAGTTCTGACATAACAGTCTTAAGAACATATTCAAAAACTCTCAACCTATTTTTCTTCTAGTGGCTGGTTGAACATCTCATAGAACAAACTAATGAATTATCAAGTTCCCCCCAAACTGTTACACGTTAAGGTACACCGATTATCAGGAAATCTTCTTGGCAAGTTTATCCTCTCTATTCCTCAACTCTACCATTGTGGGCTCCTTTACAGTGTGCGTTTCTTGTCCTATTAGTGAACAAATAAGTCTATCAATTTATTCAGAGGCATCTCATGGAGCATGACTACTCTTTCCACAGCCATATTCTGGATTATAGCTGATTTCTACCTGAGGTCTCTAGCAATTTTTTCTCCTTCAGTTCATGTCGATACAGAGTATCAAATACATTAGAACTCATTCTGCTGAGGAATGAGATGTCAGTCTTTCCTTCCTCTCGAACTCCCTGAGTAATTTTCTCCACTAACAGCCAAGCTGCCAATCTATGTACATGTTCTTCAGAAGGTCACAAATTATAACACTCAAACTCACAGCCACAACCCCTAAGATGCTATGTACTCAATGTGGAGACATTTTTGGCTGAGTGGTGCTCACCTGTCAACCATTTCCAAACAGGCCAGACATAGCTAATGTTTCACTATTGGAGATCGTTAGAATTCTATGAGGTTGCCTGGCTGTGTGACCACATACAGAATTTGTGAGTAATGAAGGGGAGGAAGGAGGAGTAAACAATAGTAATGAGTAAGAGACAGGATGAGAAGGACAAAGTATTAGAGAAAACCATTCTTGGGGAAAACCTAACTACATCTTCATTTTAAAATCTAATATAAAGCGAAATCCCATGTTCTTCATTTATATCTAATTTCTCTTGTTTTCCTGATTTTTTTCAGTTTCATTAAAATAAATTATTTTGTTTATGAATCTCTATAACTCTATGCCAAGTAAAGCTTGACTAATCTGCATATAAATCCACAAGAAAATACTCTACACGTACAAAAACCCAATGCATATGGAAACACTGTTCAGCCATACCAGTTTCTTCTCTTATATCAATACTGTTTTCATCTCAGTCTTGTTTTGCTTCTAACTGTGGTGATCTAAATATTTAATTACACATTAGAATACCTTGCTAATATTGGCAGTTGATGGCTTCTAGGAGAAGAAAGTTTGTTTACTTCAGGGTATGGTCTATGTGCCACTACACATCTCTTCACCCATACCCATATTGGTGGCATCAATTGGGTTTAATGGATAATAAAGAAGAAAACAAAGAGGATATGAAGTTGAGGCTGAGATTGGGAGGTTTCCAACAGAAGTGGTCCAGACAGAGGAGAGAGGTTATGATTAAAATATACTGTACATATAAATGAAATTCTCAAAAAGCAGATATAAAAAGTTTAAAAATTGAATGCAATGTACTAGCCAGACTGACTATGCAAAGAGTAACATTAACAGAATTGACTTTTAAAAAGATTTCAATCTACTTTTATTTGGCTTAGTGTAATTTGCTGAGAAGAGTAATTTTGAGTCATAGATTCAAGAAGGTCTTTTAAAGTGGTTGAGTTGAATAAGCTTCCAAGTGCAGTACCCACATGGCTCTCACTGCAGACGTCACCACTGATGAGGCTAACTTGGCTTCCCTCCATGTTCTGTATGCTATGGAAACTGTTTTCTACACATAGGTTGTCTTTTTCATTTATATATGTGTTCCTTTCTAAATGGGTTTTCTTGTTTCACCTTTTTTTTTCTTTTGACTATTGAAATACATGATGGTCCTAAAATGGTTTTTACTTAGAGAGGCATAAGAGAAAACATATTAAAAGGGAAGATTTTGGAAAGCTGTTGCTCAGAGTTCCTTTTCTTCTGAGGTTTAATGTTTTCCTATTTTTTATTGGTTATTTTATTTATTTACATTTCAAATGTTATCCCCTTTCCCAGTTTCCCCTTCACAAACACCCTATCCCCTTCCTACTTCCCCTGCGTCTATGAGGGTACTCCTCCACCCACCTATCCACTCACATGGCAACACCCTAGCATTTCCCTACACTGGGGCATTGAACCTCCATAGGACCAAGGGTCTCCTCTCCCATTGATGTCAGATAGGGCAGTCCTTTGATATATATCCAGCTGGAGCCATGGGTCCTTCCATGCATACTCTTTGGTTGGTGGTTTGGATCCTAGGAACTTTGGGGTAGGGGTATGGAATGGCAAAACCCTTCAGCTCCCTTAGTCCTTGCCCTAAATTGTGTATTGGTTTCCCTCACTTAGTCCAATGTTTTGCTGTGTGCATCTGCCTTGGTCAGAATCTGGCAGAGCCTTTCAGGAGAGCTATATCAGGCTCCTGTCAGCAAGCACATCTTTGCATCATCAATAGTGTCTGGGTTTGGTGTCTACAGATTGGACAGATCCCTAGGTGGAGCAGTATCTGGATGGCAGAATCTTTGACAAAAGAAATTCTGAATTATTATTTTTGAGGTGTGTGGGTAGACCCATTCCTCAACCTGGGGACTTGCCTATCCTCTCTATATGGTCCCTACAGGTACTATCTCACCTTCTTGGGTATTTCGGCTAATGTACTTCTTGTTGGTTCCTGGGAGCTTTCTAGTGGATATCCCCAGTTCTCCTTCCCCCACTGCCACACACTTCCTGTCAAATTCCTGACCTTCTGTACTTTTCTCCCCTCTCCTCCTGTATCTGAAGCAGCCACACCTTTTCCCTCTCCTTCCCAGATCCCTCTATCCCTCTACCTCCCAAGATGAGTTTCTTTCCCCTTCTGTGTAGGACTGTAGCATCCACACTATGGTGTGGTCTTCCTTCTTCTTGGGTTCCATATGGTCTGTGAATTGTATTATGAGTATTTTTTTCCTCTTTGGCTAATATCCACTCATCAGTGAGTAAATAGCATATGTGTTCTTTTGTGCCTGGGTTACCTCACTCAGGTAATCCAGATAATTTCAAGTTACATCTATTTGCCTATGAATTTTGTGAAGTCATTGCTTTTAATATCTGTGTAGTACTCCACTGTCTAAATGTACCACATTTTCTGTATTCATTCCTCTGTTGAGTGACATCTGGGCTCCTTCTAGCTTCTGGCTATTATAAATAAGGCTGTTATGAATACAGTGGATCATGTGTTCTTATTAAATATCAGAGCATCTTTTGGGTATATTCCCAGGAGTAATATAGCTGGGTCTTCCTGTAGAACTATTTTCAATTTTCTGAGGGATCACTAGACTGATTTCCAGAATGGTGGTACTAACTTGTAATCCCAACAGCAATGGAATAGTGTTCCTCTTAACCAACATCCTTGCCAACATCTGCTGTCTCCTGAGTTTTGTTCTTAGCCATTCTGAGTGGTATGAGGTGGAATCTCAGGGTTGTTTTGATTTGAATTTTCCTGATGACTAAGCATGTTGAACCTTTCTTTAAGTGCTGTTCAGCCATTTGAGATTCCTCAGTAGAGAATTCTCTGTTTAGGTCTGTAGACCATTTTTGATAGGATTATTTGGTTCTCTGGAGTCTAAATTCTTGAGTTTGTTGTATATGTTGGATATTAGTCCTCTATCTGACATAGGGGTGATAAAGATCTTTACCCAATCTGTAGACAATCAGGGACAAGACAAGGCTGCCCACTCTCTACCTATATCAAATAAGTAGCTTTCCTCTCCTCAAAGGATAAATGACTTGAGAAAGAAATTAGGGAAATGACACTATTAACAACTGACACAAACAATATAAAATACCTTGGTGTGACTCTTTTTTTTTTTTTTTCTCGAGACAGGGTTTCTCTGTGTGCCCTGGCTGTCCTGGAACTCACTTTGTAGACCAGGCTGACCTTGAACTCAGAAATCCACCTGCCTCTGCCTCCCAAGTGCTGGGATCAAAGGCGTGCGCCACCACGCCCGGTGTGACTCTTATCTAAGCAAGTGAAAGATCTGTACGACAAGACCTTCAAGTCTTTGAAGAAAGAAATCGAAGACCTTGAAAGATGAAAAGATCTCCCATGCTCATGGACTGGCAGGATTGACATAGTAAAAATGGCTATTTACCAAAAGGAATCTACAGATTCAATGCAATCCCCATTAAAATTCTAACTCAATTCTTCACAGAGATAGAGCAATTCTGAAATTTATCTGGAACAACAACAACAGCAACAACAACAAACAGGAATGCAAAAACCATTTTCAAAAATAAAAGAACTTCTCAGGAAATCACCATCCCTGACCTCAAGCTATACTACAGAGCAATAGTGATGAAAACGGCATGGTATTGGTGCAGAAACAGGCAGGTAGATCAATGGAATAGACTTGAAGACCTAGAAATGAACCCACACACCTATGATCACTGGATCTTTGACAAAGAAGCCAAAATTATCCCGTGGGGAAAAAACAGCATTGTCAACAAATGGTGATGGCTCCAGTGTCTGTCAGCATGTAGAAGAAAGCAAATTGATCTATTCTTATCTCATTGCACAAAACTGAGGTTTAATTTTTAAAAGATGAGAAAGTTTTCCAGTAAGCAATCATTAACTTAGAGTTCCACGTTGGAAATAGATGTCTAAGGGCACTTAATTAGCAATTAATAAATAATATGGCAATAATAAGATGGGAATACCCATGGAAAGGATTTTGTAAAGGGTACATTAATCAGATTTCCACCGATGTCACTTGAGAAATCATCTTTAAAGGAGGCAAGTTTTACATTGGCTAACAGTTTTAATGGTTTTATCTCCTGGGTTTTCCAACACCTCACAGTAGCAACATAGGGTGAGGACTAAGGATTGAAACCACAAGTTTAGGGGTGTCGCAGACCCTCTGGATCCCTTGTCTGCGTGGGTCGAGTTCTCTTGAGGAAGTGGGCAAAGATTCGGCGAGTGACAAACAGACACGACACACAAGGGAGTGTGTAATATCTGAGTGTATTGTGTCAAATTGAGCATCAGACTTTTATACAGAAGAAAATAGTGAGTTAGGTAACACATCTTCAAGGTACAATGAGATCACCGGATGCNTTTCCCCAGTGCCCATATCTTCGAGGCTTTTTCCCACTTTCTCCTCTATAAGTTTCAGTGTCTCTGGTTTTATGTGGAGGTCCTTCAACCACTTAGACTTGACCTTAGTACAAGGAGATAAGAATGGATCAATTCCCAGTCTTCTACATGATAGCTGCCAGTTGTGCCAGCACCATTTGTTGAAAAGGCTGTCTTTTTTTCCACTGGATAGTTTTAGCTTCCTTGTCAAAGATCAGGTGACCATAGGTGTGTGGATTCATTTCTGGGTCTTCGATCCTATTCCACTGATCTACCTGTCTGTTGCTGTACCAGTACCATGCAGTTTTTATTACAATTGCTCTGTAGTACAGCTTGAGGTCAGTGACTCTTACACAAGGCAGAGGAATGCAGTCACAGAAAGGACCGACAGGAACTGGGTAATAAAACACCTGAGACAAAATCAGCTCTACCTAAGGTCAGTTATGGTTTTAGGAGCCAGGTGTGAGGTCTTAACAGTCCCAGGGCAAGGGCATTCACACCCAAGTCATGATTCTAATTAAGGAATTCCATTCTAGCTAACCTTCTCATGAGTAATGCAATACTCTAAAACCACAGCTCAATCTATTTCCTAAACCATTGTAAATTCCTGTATATGAGGGTGACTCAAGTATCTCAGTCTGGTTCCTTCTCAGGTTGCAAACTTCCTTATTCCTAGGTAGTGGTGAATTCCTGTGTAGGGCAGTGACTCAACTGTTCATGCTCAAGGTTGGATCAAGGACTGCCTAGGATCTAACTTGGCTATATGTTAAAATATGAATCCTTAGAAGCACTTATAATGAAGCAATATTAGGGGAAAGCACACAGATCTGTTTACTAACTAAATCAAGGACGTTGGAGCATTCTTTATACTGGATGCCACAATTCCAGGAGACAAAAGACCCAGGCTTTTTGCCCTGGGACCGCGCCTAGACTTTTCAGCCTGTCACGCGGGCTGCTACTGGAGTGGATGTAGCATAGGGGATATTCAAAATCAATAGTATAAGAAATAATAAGCTGTTAGAAAAATGAGCAAAAGCAGAAGGGAGAATGTCACGTTTGTTTAGGCTTGATTCTATAGAATAATGCATTGGTTTCATTCATGTTTACTCTTCATATATACACATGTCTCACCTAGAAATGGAAGAAGACAAATGACTTCAAACTTGTTATTCCTGGACCATGTCCATTCTTTCATTCTGGTAGAGTACAGTGTGTAGTTTTGCTATATAACTCAACTTAATTTTGTAATTTGCTGCTTAAATCTGTCTGTCTGCCTATCATGTACCTATCTGTCTGTCTGTCTATCTATCTATCTATCTACTTTTATCTCTCTATCATCTGTATTCTACAATCTATCCATCTTTGAGGATTTCTAGCAAAAAGTTAACAAAGTACAGAAAACTAAGGTCATGTTCATTTGTTCATAAATTAGCTCTCATATTTCTTTTAGATTTTCCTATTTTTTTTTTTTTTTTGGTTTTTTCGAGACAGGGTTTCTCTGTATAGCCCTGGCTGTCCTGGAATTCACTTTGTAGACCAGGCTGGCCTCGAACTCAGAAATCCGCCTGCCTCTGCCTGGGATTAAAGGCGTGCGCCACCACGCCCGGCTTGATTTTCCTATTTTTTTTCATCTAGTCTCAGCTTGTAAGGTATCTTGGTTGCTTCAACTTGTCACAATTTTCCTACTGCCATGGTCTTATGATGTTCTCACCAACAGTTCCTCTATCCTTTAAACACTTGTCAATTTGTTTTAGAGTATCAACAATGATTCTATTTAGAAGATGAACTTATTTCTGGATACTTCTTTTTCTACCTCAACCTCCACACTAGATTAAATACTTATTGTTGAAATCTATCTGTATTGCTTTCCTGCAATAAAATGTGATGTTTCCCCATTGTCTCAGAGAAAGAATACAGAATTTGAAAATTAATAAAAAATAACTGTTTAATGTATACATTTTAATTAACTTTAATTAAATTTTATATTTATGGGTGCTTTTTTTTCTCAAATGTCTGCATGCCTGGTCATTGCAGAGGATGGAAGAGGGCACTGACCCCCCTGGAAGAACTGGACTTGTAGATATCTATGAGCTGCCATGTAGGTGCTGAAGAATCCAAGTTCTCTGGAAGAACATCTCTTGTTCTTAACCACCACACAACCTCTCCAGCACCCAAAATCTTTTTTGAATTTCCACATTATTACCTCATAGTAATATATATTGCAAAAGCTATCATCTCCTTTAAAAATGATCACTGTTCACATACCAATATGTGATATATACTAAAATCTCCGTTTTCTTTGCTAAAGAAATAGCCTTTATCTATACTATACAATGATCCTAGAAAATTGTTATATATGTTGTCTTCATATTTTGATCTTTTGTGCATCATTCTTGGTTTATTTTATTGTATTCAGAGCCATGGAAGACTGTGACAAGGTGTGCTTTTGGAGGTTAAAGAATATATATTAGTATTTTAATTCCATCTCAAAATCACAATAATCATGTAACTCTGGGCACGTTTTAGTCTTACTTGCAGTCACTGTCTTGCTCACCCTTCAAGTCCTTCCTCTCTTTGTATCTTCATTTAGCATCATTATTTTTATTGATTTCAGAAAAGTAAGTTTAATGTTTGTGAAACCATCTACAAGTTCAGTGGAAACTTCTGAAAAAAAAAAAAAAAGGTTTGCTTACCTCATGTTTGGTTCTTGTAGTGCCTGTGATGAGTGAGTTGGTGTTTTGTTTAAGCATTCAATTTCCTGGTTAGGTTTCTTTCTGTTATGCCAACACTGTTGTTATCTTGGCTATTCATGGACCAGTTTTTCAAATTTTATCAGGAGATGTAGTATATAGAAGAAGAGAAAATAATATTTACTATGTTTTAAGAGGAAGCAATTGTTATATTCCTAGTCAATATCCCTTGTAGCTCCCCTTTACTGACAGACTGTACAGTATACCATTGCTTGTTCCATCTCTGCTTAAAAAGTTTGATTTTAGCTCTATGTTACAGTATTTATTTACTTTTTTTCCTCTTAGCATTACCTCCCGTGATTTGTCTGAGCTCTTATCACACACACACACACACACACACACACACACACACACACAAACACACATTTTTATTTTTTAAGATTGTATTTTCATCCATTACCATCTTCCTCTTGGTATATAACAATTGTCTACATATAAAAAAATATAAAAAAATTGGACAATAAATTAAATAGGAGTCATAACACAATTAAACCCCATCAGTAATGAATAGATTGCACATATACAGTGACCCTGCCATCCCCTTAGCTTCAAAGGAAACAAGATAAATTGTATCAAAGAAGTGATGAGAACAAATATGTTGATAAATAAATGATTTTCTCTTTCATTTTTCCTGAAATATTTATATTAAAAATATCAATAGGTTATAACTTGATATAAGTTAGAGGGTGGAGCTGGATTGAGATTAAATACTTGCCTCTGTGAAAGGGAAAAATAGTACGGTGGCTAAATGTGTTTCTTATATGAAATGGTGATTTTTGTACATATTAGACTTTTCTACATGTTTTCTTAAACACTTATATTCAGGATAGTTTAGTGTTGCTTGCTTTAGAGCCAAAGCAATTAAATAGGTGAAGTAAAGAATATTTTTTTAACATAAATATTTTTATTAAAATTAGCTTTGAAAACAAGAATGACAGCATTGTTTGACATTTTTGCACTCTTTCTGCTTGACAACAGAAGACAGTTGGAGTCTCAGACCTGCTTTATCTGGCCATTGGTTTTACCTGGAGTGGCACCGGAGAAATGAAAACTCNTGTGCTTTGTTCTTAATTCTAGGAAGGGGCAAAGAGACCACATTTTGCACTTCATTCTTCTTGAGTTTCATGTGTTTAGTAAATTGTATCTTGGGTAGTCTAGGCTTCTGGGCTAATATCCACATATCAGTGAGTACATGTTATGTGAGTTCTTTTGTGATTGGGCTACCTCACTCAGGATGACACCCTCCAGATCCATTTATTTGCCTAGGAATTTCATATATTCATTGTTTCTAATAGCTGAGTAGTACTCCATTGTGTAAATGTACCAATTTTTTTGTATCCATTCCTCAGTTGAGGGATATCTGGGTTCTTTCCAGCTTCTGGCTATTATGAATAAGGCTGCTATGAACATAGTGGAACATGTGTCCTTATTACCAGATGGAATATCTTCTGGATATATGCCCAGTAGAGGTATTGCAGGATCTTCCGGTAGTACTATGTCCAATTTTCTGAGGAACCACCAGACTGATTTCCAGAGTGGTTGAACAAGCTTGCATTCCCACCAAAAGTGGAGGAGTGTTCCCCTTTCTCCACATCCATGCCAGCATCTGCTGTCACCTGATTTTTTGATCTTAGCCAATCTTACTGGTGTGAGGTGGAATCTCAGGGTTGTTTTGATTTGCATTTCCCTGATGATTAAGGATGTTGAACATTTTTTTCAAGTGCTCCTCAGCCATTTGGTATTCCTCAGTTGAGAATTCTTTGTTTAACTCTGTGCCCCACTCTTTAATTGGGATATTTGATTTTCTGGTGTCCACCTTCTTGAGTTCTTTATATATATTGGATATCAGTCCCCTATCAGGATTGGTAAAGATCCTTTCCCAATCTGTTGGTGGCCCTTTTGTCTTGTTGACAGTATCTTTTGCCTTACAGAAGCTTTGCAACTTTATGAGGTCCCATTTGTCAATTCTTGATCTTACAGCACAAGCCTTTGCTGTCCTATTCAGGAATATTTCCCCAGTGCCATATCTTCCAGGCTTTTCCCCACTTTCTCCTCTATAAGTTTCAGTGTCTCTGGTTTTATGTGGAGATCCTTCAACCACTTAGACTTGACGAATCATGTTCCTCTATTCTTACCTAGTTAAGGGTCAGAAGATGTACTATCGACGGTCAACACGGTCGTGGTAAACAACTTTTCCGACAGAAAAAAGGTGACCTATCAAAATCGAAGGAACAGTTTCTAGTCCACTGGTATCCACACACCTAAGTAAAGACCCAGAAGCTAGGATAAGGTAACTAGATGGACAGACAACTTGTACCAGTACCATGCAGTTTTTATCACAATTGGTCTGTAGTACAGCTTGAGGTCAGGCATGGTAATTCCCCCAGAGGTACTTTTATTGTTGAAGAAAATAATTTTTGAAAAAATTTTAATTCACATATATAATTTAATTTTGGAATAAGATATCCAGTATGTCCAAGCACACACTGAAAATATCTAAGCATAACAGAAGCATTAAAAGATTAGATGATTATGGACTATCCCAGAAGAAGGTATGATTGGGCACATGACATTTCCTAGATACTGTTCAGCATCTCAGCACCTTAATACATGCAGCAACCTTTTTAGCATCATTGTGCAGACAATTTAAAAGGCTACGAATAGCAAAGAGGCACGTCTTTATCAGCCACCTGCAAGGACTTCAGTCTTAGCCAGGGTGTGTAGTTCTCAGTTTCATTGTCTGTAGCGTTAACCTAAGATCCAAATGGTAGTCAATTACTTTTTACTCATAATACTGGCATTTGTTGGTCATTAAACCTTGTAAATGTTGATCAAAGATCTGGGGATAATTTAGACATTTTATTCTTCAGTCAAAGACATGTATTTTCTATGCCCACGTGATTTCAGATGAAGTATGCCCAACAGGAGTAGCTAGAAGGTGATAATTGATTTTTGACATAGGATTACCCAAGATGTAATGGAGGAGTTATTCATAGTTCCCTCATAAAGAATTCTTTCCAGTGCCCAAGTGTTGTCTCAGATGTGTTATTTATAACTTATTAGTGTTTCTAGCACAACATTGTCCTTTTTTGCTTTTGCCCAAATCTATTCTCATACAACATATGAACACAAAGCTATAGAGATAAATTCCTGACATGTACTATCTAACTATACGTGTAACAGGACTCTAAGTACACTAATCTCGACCACTTAGAACTGTCTCAAAGTAAAACTGGTCCTACCTCAATAACGGAAGAGTACCCTAGGGACCTAACATTCCATGACTAACCCTGTATAATCTCTTGAAAATTTAACGGTTACTTGAGAATTAGTACTCTTATATATGAACATTGGATATCAAAGATTCATTCTGGTAAAGACAGAGGTATTTGATCATTTATTCAATTCAGAGGTCACAGTTCCCATGAATATAAAAAGCAAAGACTGCAAGGAGAGGACTCACCTGGCTGAGTATAGTCCTAATGCCCTCTAGAAATCTGGGTAATTTTTCATCAATATCTCTAACTTTTGATATGATAGCCTCAGGGGCTTCATTCATTGCATTCATTTCAGTCATTAGATGTTGCAAAAGGGTTTTCCAGGCACCCATCATTCTAACCACCAGTCTCAATAATACTTAGGGCTAAGCAAGCACAATTTAATATTACGTTAGAAATGCAGCTTTAGTTACATGAGATAACAACATGTGGGATTGGCTCTAGTTGGTGTAATGAAATTTTTGTGAACATAATTGCAGCAATGTTGATAGAGTGCTTATGAAGTGTTTATACTTGTAGAATCTCCCAGTGAATATTAATTCTCCCTTTCTCTTATGCTTAAAAGTCATTGATCTGTAGCAGACATAGAGAATATTGGAGTAATGACCTTCTAGCTTTCTATCTTTACCAGAATAAGACCTTGTGCCCTCCCTAATGTTTTCCTTGCACACCATCTGTTTTTCTATATGCATATATTGGGCAGAGGGTTAAAGAAAGCATCTCCTCCCTATACACATGGGACTTCAAGCTAAGTTTATCACCCTACTTAGTGTGCCTGACTTGTAGGTTAAGCTAAGCTAAATCATATGATGATTCCTGGCATGCTCAGGAAATTTACTAAGTTAAAACTCTTCTTTTGTTTGTGAGTTCTAAGGTCTTAACATAGCTGAGACACATTTTTCCTCACACACTATTTCACACTATACATGGTGGCTATTTCTCCTAAATAGTCTTCCATGTCATATATGAAAGACAGTCTCCTGTCACCTCCCTTTTCAAACTACCTGAATGAAATTTATAAATAAAATCTTGAATGGAGAACAATTTATATTTGTGTTACTGAATTGTTCAAGCACACTAATTGAATGTTTTCATCATTTCCAGGTTCAACCGTATGCTCCTGTCTGGTTGTTCTCATTCAGGCTCCACATGATCTGCCATACTTGTTTTCTCCCTGTTCCAAACATGAAGAGGCAAATGCTCCAGAAGCAGGTGAGTCCTCAGACCTGGATGAATGTCTCCAAATCAAATGAAGCAGCCCACTGGTTCTGTTGTGCTATGCTCATAGCAGGATCCACATTAGGTGTGGTCATCATGCTAGCAGGAAAATGGAGAAAAAGTGAACACTCCAAGGAAAAATAAAATTATAAAATTGATAAATTGTAAGTAAAATCAGAGATATTTTCAGTGTGTGCTTGGACATAGTAAAATCAGGGTTAGAGGTGAGGTGGCTTGGAATCAGTAGCATATCCTTGGGGAACAGTGTCAGGGATCTGTTCCCCTGAAGACACCACATCCTAAGGCACCTCAGAAGATCTAATACACTCAGAGAACTTGGTAAGAACCCTCCGGAAGTCCCAGAGCTGCTGCTGGGAGGCCAGTAGACTCAGGACACATCACCCTGAAAACCCTCACATGCTGAATACTACTCCCCTTCCACCCAGTCCTTTTTGCTGGGAGAGATTGCTAGCTAGGCTGTTCCTCTGAAGATACCATATCCTGAGGCATCCCATGAGATCTGCTGCACACAGGGCA
Organism: Mus minutoides; assembly: GCA_902729485.2. Taxonomy (NCBI): domain Eukaryota; kingdom Metazoa; phylum Chordata; class Mammalia; order Rodentia; family Muridae; genus Mus; species Mus minutoides. The sequence goes on along the minus strand of LR750291.1, from coordinate 164,050 downwards.
ACTGACACCATAGCCTGAGGCATCTCAGGAGTTCCTTTGTACACAGGGCAACTGGGCAACACACATCACAGTCTGAACATCTTCCAGGGGCTCTGTGACATGCATGGTGACTGACCCAACAGACTGAAATCATCCCCAGAGTTCTGCTGCACATAGAGAAACAGAAATCACAGTCTGTAGTTCCCAATGGAGAATAAATTCACACAGAACAACAGCTTGACTATTCATTTGAAGACCCAACAGTCTGAAGGCCTCCCAGAAGATCTACTGCAACCAGGGTAACTGTTTAGCAGCTTCTTTGCCCCTCTGAAGATCCCCTCCCCTAGTTGGAAGGCTTCACAGAAAGTCTGCTATATCCAGGGCTGCAGGCTTACTAGGATATCTAGGGACAAAGGAGGCAGACTTCATACAGAGTCACCCAGACCAGCAAATACCAGGGATAACCAGATGGCTAGAGGCAAGCACAAGATCATAAATAACAGAAGCCAATATACATGGGCATCATCAGAACACAGTTCTTCTACCACAGCAAGCCTGAAAACCAGAAAGCTGACAAATCTTATCTCATGAAAAAAATAGAGTCCTTTAAGCAAGATATAAATAACTCACTGTAAGAAATACAGGAAAACACAGGTAAACAGGTAGAAGCCTTTAAAGAGGAAATAAATAAATCCTTTAAGAAATACAGGAAAACACATTCAAAGAGGTAAAGGAATTGATTAGAGCAGTCCAAGACCTAAAAGTAGAGGTAGAAGGAATAAAGAAAACACAAATGGAGGCAAACCTGGAAGTGGAAAACCTAGGAAAGAGGTCAGGAATTACAGATGTAAGTATCACCAACAGAATACAAGAGATAGAAGACAGAATATCAGGTGTAAAAGTTACCTTAGAAGAGATTGATACTACTGAGAAAAATTCAAAATGTAAAAAACTCCTAACCCAAAGCATCCAGGAAATTCAGGACATAATGAAAAGATCAAATCTAAGAATAATCAGAATAGAGGATAGCAAAGACTCCCAGCTCAAAGAATCTGAAAATATCTTCCACAAAATCATAGAAGAAAACTTCACCAACTTAAAGAAAGAGATGGCCATAAAGGTACAAGAAGCCAATAGAACAAGAAATAAATGATACCAGAAAAGAAAATCCTCTCATCACATAATAATCAAAACACTAAATGCACACAACAAAAAAAGATGATTAAAAGCTGCAAGGGAAAATGACCAAGTAACATACAAAGATACCTATTAGAATTACACCAGACTTCTTAACAGAGACAATAAAAGCCAGAAGAGTTTGGTTAGAGTGGTTATGAGTGGTCAAAGTGGTCTCTAAGAGAACACAAATGCCAGCCCAGGATACTATATCCAGCAAAACTCTCAGTCAACAAGAATGGAGAAACCTAAATATTCCAGGACAAAACCAAATTCAAACAGTATATCTATCTACAAATTCAGCCCTACAGAGGATCCTAGAAGGAAAATTCCAAAACAAGGAAGGTACTTAAACCAAAGAAAAGACAAGGTACTAAGCATCTCACAACAAGGACAAAAGGAAAGAACCACAATCACAGAAAGCCATCTACAAAAACGTAACAGGAACCAACAGTCATCTGTCTTTAATATCTCTCAATATTAATGGACTCAACTCACCTATAAAAAGACATACACTAATAGACTAGATATACAAACAAGATCCAACATTTTGCTGCATACAAGAAACACACCTCAAAAACAAAGACAAACCCTATCTCAGAGTAAAAGGATGGAAAAGGTCTTTCAAGCAAATGGTTCCAAGAAAAAAGCTGGAGTTGCCATTCCAATATCCAATAAAGTAGACTTTCAACTAAATGTTTTAAAGCATGATGAGGAAGGACATTTCATTTTCATCAAAGGGAATATCCACCAAGAGTAAGTCTGAATTCTGAACATCTATGCCCAAATGCAAGGCCACCCACATTCATAAAAGAAACTTAACTAAAGCTCAAAACATACATTGAACCTCACACATTAGTGGGAGACTCTAACATCCCATTCTCACCAATGGACAGATCATGAAATAAAACAGAAACTAAACAGAGACACAGTGAAACTAATAAAGGTTATGAACCCAATGGATTTAAGAGATATCTACAGAATATTTCAACCCCCTCACTCCCCCCAAAAAGAATACACCTTCATCTCAGCACCTCATGGTACCAACTTGAAAGTTGACCATATAATTAGTCACAAAACAACCCTCCATCTATACAAGAAGATTGAAATAATCCCATGTATCCTATCAGATCACCATGGCCTAAGGCCATGTAACAGGGAAAAGAACAGAAAGCCTACATACATGTGGAAACTGAACAACTCTCTACTCAATGATAACTTGGTTAGGAAAGAAATAAAGAAAGAAATAAAGAAAGAAATTAAAGACTTCCTGGAAATCAATGAAAATGTTGACACATTGTTGTGTCCAGGTCATGGAGGGATTGTAGTGAAACAAGAGAGTCATTTATTCTGATCAGCCTGAGTTTTGGCCATCTACTGATCAGCCTGAGTTGTGAGGACCTCTGTCCTGTCTCTCGGGACTTTGTCCTGTCTGTGGGGACCACTGTCCTGTCTGTAGGTCGGTAGTGAGAACCCGCTATCTGATTCAGCAACCCTCTGGGTCGTTTCTCTGGTTTTGTTCATTTAGGTGGAAGCAGATGATTGTGTTTGTAGACTATGGGGTTTTTCTGAAATGCGCACACTCTGTATTTGCAGCTGTCCTTTCGGGACTAAGGACTGGAGGACTGTGGTCAGCAGACATGCTAGGAGGACCACAGGCTGCAGCCCTGGTGGATGCCCTGGGAAGTGGGGAGAGCGAGGGATGCCTGGTAGTCTCCAGAGATCAGTCAGAGGGACCGAGTTCTGTGTTGAAGTGGAAGCTTCCCCCTCAGACATCCTCTAATTGTTTTGCCTGCTTGTGAAGGATGAGAAAGGGTCACATGTGTCTGGATCTGTTGGTTTCTGTTTTATGTGTTTTTGTGTATGTGTTTAGAGCTATGTAAAAATCTAGAGAAACAAAGGTAATTCTCAGGTGCTTTGTACCCTGAATAGAGATGGTTTACACCTGAGACACGAGAGAATGAGTTTTGAGTAAAACAGTACTCTCCTACTATCTGGAGATAATTTGGTGAGAGAATATATATATATATATATATATATATATATATATATATATATATATATATACAATATCAATTAGTCTTTGCAGCCCTGCACCTGTAGTTAGGAGTCTAATGTGGCTAGAGAAGCCCTGCTAGGAGCTGATTGTAAATGCTGCTCTTAAAGGGACCAGCAGCTTCTCAAGCTCTATGGTAAGAGAAACTTAAAAACTGCCAGTGTTCCATTGGCTACAGTTTGCAGTTTGAGCACGGGGCTCAGGATTCTGACTCACTCATATTTGTAATTGAGAAAAAAAAATCTTGCAGGTGGAGATTGTTTCAGGGTTGGAGAAGGGTTAATAAAACCATGAAACTTGAAGAGGCATTACGATATGGTCTGCCTACGCCATATAGGATTATTAAAGGGTTTGCTTTTAGTCAGTTTGTAATTTTAAAGAGCCCATGCAGCTATACCATTGGAAAGTTTTGCCTCAAGGAATGGCTAATAGTCTTACATTATAAGAAATTATGTAAAAAATGTTGTCACTAGTTCAATACAAGAAGTTAGGCCTTGGGAATATTTCAGTGTATCTTATTCACATATAAATGGTATTTTATTAGCTAATCCCTCTGATAGAATTTTACTACAAGGCTTTAGTCTTAGACAATAAGATTTAAATGATTTTCAAAGGTGGTTAGGAGATATTAATTGGCTGAGACCTCATCTTAAGTTTACTACAGGAGAACTTAAATCTTTGTCTGATACCCTCAAGGGGAGTTAAAATCCTAATTCCCCCCGACAATTAACAGATGAGGGATGAATAGCTTTGCAGAAAGTAGAGGAAGCTATTAGTCAATGACAGATACATTATATAGACTATTGTTGGCTGCTTGTATTATTGCTACAACTCATGCACCCTACATCAGTTAGTAACTTAAACAATAGTAGAAGTGAGTTTTATACCCAGACTGTCTGACTCAAGAACACATGGGCTCTTAAGCATGTGTTCTTGACACTAAGGTCAAAGGTCTCCCTTTAATTTCAGTATCTGTAGCTGTTAGCCAAGGACAGTGAGCCCAGCACCCCAATAGAGGAAGTGTGCAGATGTGGGGCTGATGTTTTCTCCTGTCAAGGGATCTGTGCTAACAAGCTTGTACTGAAAGAAAATGGGTTGTTTACACTGTCAAAATTGAGTTTTGCATCCCAAAATTGTGATTGTGCTCTGGTGTTACAAGAGAAATTGAAAGTGAAGGCTTCTCCTGAATCAGAGCCTCCAGCTGATTGTCAGCAGCTGCTGCAGATGCTCCTCACAACCAAAGATTGAGAGAGAATTCTGTTAGAGTCTAGACATGGGATTCCCTTTGACTTGCCCCGTTTGGGACTACATCATGGCTAAAGGTCGGAGAGCTTGAAAATCTTATAGCCAGGCTCTGATCTCCAAGGTGCCTCACGATAGAACTAATTTGGCTAAGGAAAGAGAGGTAATGCAGGGGCAGACTGAACCTCACTCGGTGTTTCTTAAGAGGCTTATGGAAGCCTTCAGGCGGTTCACTCCCTTTGATCCTACCTCAGAAGCACAGAAGGCCTCAGTGGCCCTGGCCTTCATAAGGCAGTTGGCCCTGAATAACAGAATAAAACTTCAGAAATTTGAAGGGTTATAGGAGTCTGAGTTATGTGATCTAGTGAGAGAGGGAGGGAGGGAGGGAGGGAGAGAGAGAGAGACAGACAGAGAGAGAGAGAGAGAGAGAGAGAGAGAGAAAGAGAGAGGCAGGAGGCAGAAGAAAGAGAGCAGGAGGGATCATAGACAAGAGAGAAATTTGACTAGAATCTTGGCCTCAGAAGTAAGAGAGAAAGAAAAGACAGGACCTAGACAGATAGACAATCTGGGCAACAGAAGGCCAATGTGCTTAACAGAATTAAGTGAGTTGGAAATCCAAGCCTCAGTTAAAAATGCTCATCTGTGTCAGACTGAAGTTACTTATTTGGGATATACCCTTTGAGATGGGAAGTGGTGGCTAATGGAAGAGAGAAAAGACTGTAACTCAGATCCCCACCCCAACTACACCAAGGCAAGCAAGAAAATTCTCAGACACTGCTGGCTTCTGCAAGCTCTGGATACCTGGGTTTGCAATCTTAGCTGTTCCTTTGTACCCCCTAACCAAGGAAGGGGAGGTGTTTGTGTGGACCCCAGATCACCAGAAAGCCTTTGAAGAAATTAAAAAGACCTTACTAACGGCCCCAGCCTTGGCATTGCCTGATGAGAGAGGAGTCACCAGAGGAGTCCTTACTCAGACTTTGGGACCTTGGAATAGGCCAGTGGCTTACCTATCCAAGAATTTAGACCCTGTTGCCAGTGGTGGCTTTCTTATTTGAAAGCTATTGCTGCCATAGTCCTGCTTGTCAAGGATGCCGATAAGCTCACTCTGGGACAGCAAATAACTGTAGTGGCACCCATGTTCCTGAAAGCATTATCCGACAGCCCCCTGATCAATGGATGACCAGCAGCTCCCCCTGCTGTCCTCAATCCCACTACCCTACTGCCCGAGACTGATGACTCTTCACCTACTCATCACTGCACTGACATTCTGGCAGAATAAACTGGTACTCGAAATGATCTGAAGAATCAACCTTGGCTTGGGAGCCTGAGCTGGTACACAGATGGCAGTAGCTTCGTAGTTGAAGGTAAGTGGACAGCAGGGGCAGCAGTGGTGCACAGAAAGCAAGTGATCTAGGCCAGCAGCCTCCCTGAAGGGATGTCAGCCCAGAAAGCTGAACTTGTAGCTTTGATACAAGCTCTATGAATGGCAAAGGGGAAGTCTACACTGACAGCAGGCATGCTTTTGCCACTGCATGGAGCAATATACATGTAAAGGGCTGTTGACATCTGCAGAGGAAGGCATAAGATGCTGTGGTTAAAGAGAATCAGATGGCAGATCTAACTGCAAAATAGGTGGCCCAAGGAGCAATGATCCTGGCAGTCAAGGAGCCTAAAGATTATTATGATGTCAGAGAGACCAGCTTTAGATAAACCCATGAGGACTATCAAGTTATAGAAAACTACTCCTCTCATGGGAAGAAGGACGCAAGTATGATACCAACTTACATCACTTGACCCACTTGAGGGCCAAGAGGTTAAAAGGTGTGGTTAGGTCCTCCGACTACTATGTTATAGGACTCTCTGACTTGGCAGAAGAAATAGTCAAAAGCTGCAAGGCATGTGCTATGACTAATGCAGGACACTCCATGTATACTGGGAAGAGGCTCAGGGGCAACTGGCCTGGAGCCTATTGGGAGGTAGATTTTACAAAATCTAAGCCAGCTAGATATGACAACAAGTACTTAATAGTTTTATAGTCACCTTTTCAAGCTGGGTAGAAGCTTTTCCTACCAGGACTGAGACGGCCAATGTGGTAGCCAAGAAGATCCTAGAAGAAATCTTCCCAAGGTTTGGTATACCCCAGGTAATCTTTGTTGCCCAGGTAAGTCAGGAAATGGCCAAGATATTGGTGATTAATTAGAAGTTACATTGTGCATACAGGTCCCAAAGTTCAGGACAGGTAGAGAGGATAAAATAGAACCATTAAGAGACCCATTACAGCAGAGAATGGTGCTAATGGTTGGATAGCTCTCTTACCCTTTGTGCTCTTCAGGGTTAAGAACACACCTGGACAGTTTGGACTGACCACCCCCTATAAATTACTCTATGGGGAACCCCCTCCACTGGTAAAAATAGCCTCTGTACATAGTGCTGACATGCTGCTTCCCAGCCTTTGTTCTCTAGGCTCAAAGCACTCAAGTGGGTGAGATAGGGAGCATGAAAACAGCTCTAGAAGGCCTACTCAAGAGAAGGAGACCTGCAAGCCCCACATCTCTCCCAAGTTAGAGATTTGGTCTACATTTGACGCCATGGCTCAGAAAACCTTGAGACTCAGTGGAAAGGCCTTTATCTTATACTCTTGACCACCCTACTTACTACTTTTATGGGAGCCCTTTTGATATTGCTTCTGCTTTTAATTATAGGTCCATGTGTTTTAAATAGGCTAGTCACCTTTATTAGAGCATGAATTAGTGCAGTGCAGCTTTTAGTTTTGAGACAACAGTACCATGCTCTAAAGGATCAAATGCTTCAGGGAGAAGATAGTGTCTAGTTCTAAGATTAGAACTATTGGGTAGTGTACCTTCAGATTCTATTCTGTTGAATACTTTGAGAAGAACTGGAACTAGGTCGTCTTTGAAGGTCTGGTAGAACTCTGCACTAAACCCATCTGGTCCTGGGCTTTTTTTGGTTGGGAGACTATTAATGACTGCTCCTATTTCTTTAGGAGATATAGGGCTGTTTAGGTCATTAATCTGATCCTGGTTTAACTTTGGAACTTGGTATCTGTCTAGAAAGTTATCCATTTCATCCAGATTTTCCAGTTTTTTTGAATATAACCTTTTGTAGAAGGATCTGATGGTGTTTTGAATTTCCTCAGGATCTGTTGTTATGTCTCCCTTTTCATTTCTGATNTGACTCAATGCTCCAAGGCATGCTAATAGATAGTGACATTCCTCCACCCATCCACTTCCTGGGTTCAGGGAGTGTTAGTTCAGGAAAAGTCACCCTCACCCACTGGCTGCTGGAACCAGCTATACAAATGTGCTGTTGTTGCAGGCCATAGAAAACTGTCTTGATTTTCTTCCTTGTGACTCTTATTTTTGGTATTTTCTGACAACTCCCTCCCCACTCCCTGAGTTGTGGTTTCTTCCCAGGTATTCCTTGTGACTTTTGTGACTTTGTACTTCCTTGTGACTCTTAACTGGTATTTTCCAACAATGCCCTCCCCACCGCTTGAGTTGTGGTTTCTTCTTTTAAATACCCCCTTATCCAGCTACATACTTATCAGCTACATAATGTGATTTTTCTTCCTCATTTTCTTCAGTTTTCCTACAGGGCTGCCTGTTATATAGATAATGACATACAGATTGGTGAATCTAGCACACTTTACATGTCTTTAGGTGAGGCTCATGAGCTGAGGACTTGGCTGCTTCTTTAGGGCCCATCTCTTAATGTTTGAAACCAAATGGATGAAGTATGGCAGATCTGGGGAATCTGGAACTGGAACATTTTGCTGGAAGCATACATTTTACCCTGGATACGGTAAAAGGTTCAACTGCTTAAAGTGTGAAAACTGTGTCAATTGATCAGTAAGCAGAGTATCTGATCTATGTGGAAATCTAAAAAATGAGCACTTCATAAAGTCTGCATATTAAGGAATTAATTTTGTCTTCTGCTGGTCATTTGATTTGTGATATCATTTCCAGCCTCCTCACCACTCTACTACTCAACTTTATTTTATTTCTTCATTTTAAAAGATCTGAAAAGTAAGCATTAAAAACAGAAATACTACAAAAAAAAAACCATGTTAAAAAATTCCTTTCTCTGGGAATTGAGTACAATACTATACTATGTACTTACCTACCTCATCAATCTCTTGTTTACTGTTAGTTTAAATTAGGCACAAAATTATATTTTTCTTACATTTACTGTTGACTATATACATTGACCAAGCCCACAGTTTGTTCTTATGTTGAAACATAATCGTGTTGACTGTAACAGAATCAAACATAAAAATAAATGATATCTTAGGAAATATTACAAAAATAAAAAATATAAATTTATATTTAATATTTATACATTAAGCAATATTTAAACATATTTTCTTAAATATATTATTTTAATTATCATTATTCCAATTTAAAGAATTTATATTTAAATAAATAATCAGCAAAGTTTTTGAAAGTCTAATTGTGAGGATGTAAAGAAGTTAAAAGATTTCCAATCAACAGTGTGAAATAAAGGGTCTTCTCCCTTTAAATATATAAAGATATAAATTAAATTAAATATATAAAGATAAAGATTAAATATATAAAGATAAAGATATAGAACTCTTGGCTTCTTTTTCAGCACCATGTCTGCCAGGATGCTGCCATGCTTCCTGCCATGATGATATTGGACTGAACCTTGAACCTGTAAGCTAGCCCTAATTAGGTGTTATCTTTATAAGAGTTGCCTTAGTCATAGTGTCTTTTCACAGTAATGAAAACCTTAAGAAAGAAGTTGTTACCAAGGGCTAGGGTATTGCTGTAATAGACCTGACCATGTTTTTGTTTAGAGGAATGCGGGATTTTGGGACTTTGAATTTGGAAAACCATGGAATTCTTTAAGGGGACTAAATGGGCCATCCTAAGAATATGGAAGACATCAGGGCTTAAGGTGATTTGAACTCTGAAGATAATTCTTATGATGTTTTGATGAAGAATTTTGCTGCTTCTTGCCCTTGTCTGAAGAGTCTGTTTGAGGCTAGGGTGAAGAGACTCAGATTATTTGTATTGACAAAGGAAGTTTCCGAAACACCCATAATAGATTTTGTCCTCTGGTTTACTCTCATGAAGAGTGTTTTGATAAAGCATAGTAAGCTTAGAAAGAAAAAGAAGACAAAATGTATTAAAGGGGCACCAGGAAGTAGAATGCAGTTGAATCCTATGTTCAAGGAGATAAATGGATTAAGGGGGTGGTGGCTTCCCAGGCAAGATTTCACCCACCTAACCTTATGGTTTATGATTTTGCAGTTGATCAAGGGATAGTTATATCTAGGTGTTATTATTACCCTGTTATTGCTTTCATTGGACTTTTGATCTGAAATGAATTATAGTCCAGAAATAGAAGGAACAGGCTTTTGTTCTAGATCTCGAAACATAGTGGCCATGAAAAGATTAGGTCTAGGAATGGTGGTATACACCTTTAATCCCAAGACACAGAGGCAAGCAGATCTCTGACTTCAAGGCTAGCCTGGTACAGAGCAAGTTCCAGGTAAAGAACCTTAAATCCAGGTATTGTGGTACATGCCTTTAATCCCAGCATTCAGGAGACAGAGCCATGTAGATTGCTGAGTTCAAGGTCAATCTATGGAGGAAGATCCAGGGCAGTCAAGTATTTGGAAAACAGGAAGCTACTGATATTAAAATAGAACAAGGGGGCCATGTTCCAACTCCAGCAAGCAGCAGAAGCTGGCAGCTTCAGTCATGTGTCTATGGTTTTAGAGTCTAGAAGAGAAAGGACTATTGGGATAATTGATGTGGGTTAGCTGGAGCTAAGAAATTAGTGGTGATGAAGAAGAGACCAGCATCACTAAGGTAAAATCTTCTGGGAAGTGTTTTCTGAGAGCACAAAGAAGCTGTGTTCCAGAGATAGCCAAGGTTTTACCTTTTAATGGATCTGAACTTGGTAATGTGTAAGAGTCACCCAGGTAGTACTGGTTTTGAAGACATACATGAAGGGGTAATGGAGAGCACCTAAGGCTTGGTACTCTGAGAGGCCAGGGAAGGCCAGGTGGATGTATAACCTCAGTTACAGTTGATGGAGTAGGACTGGAGGGGTTATGCAAAGATGTTGAGGCTTGGCACCCTGAAAGGAACCTATGAGAAGCTATTGGTGACACCTAGTTGCATTGGAAGATTCCAGCTTATTGGAGGTGCCAGTTCCATGGTATGATCACCAAGATCAGCAGCAGCAGTGGAATCATCCAGAGCCTAAAGTGCTACAGAGAGTAGAGCTTGAGAAGTGACATAATTTTTTTGGAGGAGCGCAGAAGATCAATGGATTCCCATTGGAACAAGAAGGTCTAAAGTTGAAGTTGCCTTGGATAACCCAAGATGTTAGAGATGTTAGAGCCATGGGATACCTCCTGAGGAAAGCTGCTAACAGGGAGTGAAAACAAACTAAGATAACATTTGTTGCTTCTGAATGTCAGATCTGTCAACCTCAGTGAACAAGGATGAAAGGAATTTAATATCTCAAGAGAGCTTTGACATCAAACATATAGATGTAGAGATTGGAGTTTGCCCAGCAGGGTTTTGGTCTTGCTTTGTTCCAATATTTCCTTGCTATGACATTTTGGGAATTGTAACATATATCCTATGCCATGGTATGTTGGAAGTATGTGATCTGTTTTTTTATTTTGAATTTTTAGGGTATTTTGTTAAGAGATTACACAAATCTCAGAAGAGCCTTTGAGCTTTAGACTTTTAAACTTTGATGAGATTGTGGTAGATGATGGGGATATTTGAAGTTGAACTAAATTAATTTTGTGTTGTACTACTTCTAGGTATGGCCTCATAGACTCTTGTGTTTAAGCAAGCCTATGGGGACCAGAGAATAGAATGTGGTAGTTTAAATATGCTTGGTCCAGTGAGTGGCACTGTTAGGAAGTGTGGCCTCATTGGAGGAAGTGTGTCACTATGGGAGTGGTCTTTGAGAACATCCTTCTAGAATCCTGGATGCCAGTCTTATCCTGATTGCCTTTGGATCAAGATGTACACTCTTAGCTTCTTCTCCAGCACTGTGTCTCCCTGGATACTGCCATGCTTCCTGCCTTGATAATAGTAGAGTGAACCTCTGAACCTGTAAGCCAGCCCCAATTTTTTAGAGTTGCCTTGGTCATGGTATCTTTCATAGCAATGGGAACCCTTACTAAGACAGTGGGTTAATTTTTAGTATCATGATATGAAAGTGGAAAGGGAATACTGGGAGAACAGTGGCACAGGAGGGAAGACTTTAGGTTGGATATGATCAAGATTCACTTATGAAATTGTCAAAGAATAAGCTTAGGAAAATATATAATTTAAAAGAAAAGCTTGAAGGAGAAAATATCTCAAGTATAGTAATATGTTTTTTCACTAGCAATTGAAATTTACTTGAACTTTAATGTTTGGGTCTCCCATATAATTTACTAGGACAGTGTGTTTTGGCTTATAGGGGTCTTTAGTGCTTTTAGTGATAAACATGCAGAGATTATTATTAAATGTTGTTATTGCAAAAAAAGAATGTGAAATAAAAAGCCTAGATTAATGGTGACAATATGAATATAAAATTATTAGAACCCTTGAGGCCTGTGGCATGCTCATTGTTGTATTGGTGACTTCATCTGCTGATGTCTCCTGGACCTGTGTTAGAGCAGAAACCATCTAGTCTTAAGAGCACCTTCATTGGGAAGCAAGGAACTGATTTCAACTATAAACAAGCTCTTTTTTGTAATCCTAAACTCATGATCTCAGATTCTTCAGATAATGACTCCTTGCCTTGGGGTTTTTTGAAAAGCTATTATTCTTTCTTTTCCTCACTCCCAGCATTGTCTCAGAAGTTTTAATTCGTTCCAGGGAAGCTTTTCAGAACAGTGCAGCCCAATCATTGACAGGAAGTCTCCTTCTGGGAAGAAGCCAGAAGTGGGTGCTTAAAAGTGTACTCAATGTTTCTGAAAGACAAATGATGTTCTCAGATATGATATATGTGTGATCAAATGGGTTTCTGAGGATCAACTGGAAATGCTCATTTGCCATGATGTAAGGGCAAGGAGGTCCCCATTCTCCTTCTTTGATAACAGCAGGAGTCCTCTGGTAAATCCAAGAATAACTCAGGCAATGTATTCATGTTGAGACATGACTCAGTCTGTCTCGGAAGCCCTATCTAGCCTCCACAGATACTGTTGCATAGGGTGTCACTTTTCAGCTGGGGTGAGAAGGTAACCGTCAATCACTATGAAATTTTAGTTAGAAGTTGCCGTTATGTGGATGTCCATTTTAAAAATTGGGTGACTGTTTAGGTTTTCGGAATGTTCACCAAATTCTTTCTATTAGTCGCGAACATTTGAAAATTACATTAATGCTTAGTACGTCACTTTTCAGATAATTCAATGTCTTATATTTTGTGATAATTTTTATTCAATCGACTTACTAGTTTTTAAAAAATCAATATTAATAAAACCAATATTAATATGTTACACAGTTATGTGGCAAGGCCAACACAGTTCATGTGTGGCTTCATCATTATGCCTGATGAGAATCAACACATGCTTGCTTGATTCCTCACACTGAAGATAAAGAAGGTCCTGTCATAACATGATGCTCAGCCCGGAGTTGCCAGCTTACCATAGTAACCCATGGATTTTTCCCTTTGCTAAAAGATTTATATTATTTTCTTACAGTAACACATTGAGTGAACTGGGGCTTCATAATTGTCACAAAATCATGTTGCTGAGCTAGCTTACAGAGGTTAAGTGATTATTCGTCATCCTGTTCCTAAAGGCTTTTGGAAGCTGACTCTCAGCACTGTTGACATGAGTTTCACAGTACCAACGCACAGGCCCATGACCCTCACAAGTTTGTCTGTGCAGAAAGAATCACGTCTGCAGTCATAAGGTTATTGTTCCCTGAGGTTGCTTTTATTTTTTTTAATTTTTTTACAGAACAACAATTTGTCTTTGATACAAGATAAGAGAGACCTTCAGAATTCAGTTTTATCTACTTTCTTTGCTTTCGATTGCATGCACCCTTAATATTTTCAGTAATGATTGGTGGTGTTTTTTATTAATTATCTTTTAATCAGATGTACAGAAACCTGAAGAGGGATGCAGATTCCCTAGGACTAGACTTAAAAACATTCTTGAGTCAACATATGGGGAATGAGAATTGAACCCAAGGTGCTGAAGAATAGCCAGTGTTCTTAATCAGTAAGCTATCATTACTCCAACTTCCAAATTGACTTCTGAGATGAATTATTTCTTGTCCTAGAGTATCCTGTGCACTGGAGCTATAATGGCTCTGTTTGTATTCAATTAGGTGTCATAAAGCCATTCTACTCTATACCATTTCATAGTCCAGAGTGCTAACCATTACACCATGGAACGTACACATATATCATTTCAATTGATACTGAATAATGTCCCTAGACACCATGGCAAGTCTCTAAGACAAGACAGGCTCCCTGCTGAGAATCGCTAACCTACAGCTGGCTTTGCAATTGTGTAGATCCTTCATAGGGTAATTATTAGAAAAATCCCAGCAGTATTTTTTTTTCTGACCTTAGTTATAAATAAATGCCACTTCATACCACATAGGGCAGTGACAGTACAATGAGGAGACTTACCACAGCCCAGCTTGGTATATCAGTGATTTGATTAGTCTTAGAGGAACTTAAGCATGGGGTTACTTAAAGACATTTGTTTAGGAATTTTTCCGCAGTGCCCATATCTTCGAAGCTTCTCCCCATTTTCTCCTCTATAAATTTCAGTGTCTCTGTTTTATGTGGAGGTATTTGATCCACTTAGACTTGAGCTTTGTACAAGGAGATAAGAATGGATCAATTCCCTTTCTTCTACATGATAACCGCCAGTGGTGCCAGCACCATTTGTTGAAAATGCTGTCTTTTTTTCCATTGGATGGTTTTAGCTCCCTTGTCAAAGATCAAGTGACCATAAGTGTGTGGATTCATTTCCGGGTCTTCAATTCTATTCCATTGATCTACCTGTCTGTCGTTGTACTAGTACCATGCAGTTGTGTTTTTTTTGTTTTTGTTTTTGTTTTTTTTTTTTAATCACAATTGCTCTGTAGTACAGCTTGAGGTCAGGATGGTGATTCCACCAGAGGTTCTTTTATTGTTGAGAATAGTTTTTGCTATGGCTTGTGCTGTAAGATCAAGAATTGATAAATGGGACCTCATAAAATTGCAAAGCTTCTGTAAGGCAAAAGACAGAGTCAATAAGACAAAAAGGCTACCAACATATTGGGAAAGGATTTTTACCAATCCTAAATCTGATAGGGGACTAATATCCAATATATACAAAGAGCTCAAGAAGCTGGACTCCAGAAAGTCAAATAACCCCATTGAAAAATGGGGTATATAGCTAAACAAAGAATTCTCAACTGAGGAATACCGAAGGTCTGAGAAGCACCTGAAAAAATGTTCAACATCCTTAATCATCAGGGAAATGCAAATCAAAACAACCCTGAGATTCCACCTCACACCAGTTAGAATGGCTAAGATCAAAAATTCAGGTGACAGCAGATGCTGGCGAGGATGTGGACAAAGAGGGACACTCTTCAATTGCTGTTGGGATTGCAAGATCATAAAACCACTCTGGAAATCATTCTGTCGGTTCCTCAAAAAATTGGACATAGTACTACTGGAATATCCAGCAATACCACTCCTGGGCATATACTCAGAAGATGTTCTAACTGGTAATAAGGACACATGCTCCACTATGTTCATAGCAGCCTTATTTATAATAGCCAGAAGCTGGAAAGAACCCAGATGTCCCTCAACAGAGGAATGGATACAGAAAATGTGGTACATTTATACAATGGAGTACTACTCAGCTATTAAAAACAATGAATTTATGAAATTATTGGGCAAATGGATATATCTGGAGGATATCATCCTGAGTTAGGTTACCCAATCACAAAAGAAGTCACTTGTTATGTACTCACTGATATGTGGATATTAGCCTAGAAACTTAGAAGACCCAAGATACAATTTGCAAAATACAAGAAAATCAAGAAGATCGAGGACCAAAGTATGGATACTTCATTCCTCCTTCTAATAGGGAACAAAACACCCATGGAAGGAGTTACAGAGGCAAAGTTTGTAGCTAAGATAAAAGGATAGACCATCCAGAGACTACCTCACCCTTGGATCCATCCCATAATCAGCCACCAAACCCAGACACTATTGCATATGCCAGCAAGATTGTGCTGAAGTGACCCTGATATAGCTGTCTCCCCTGAGGCTATGCCAGTGCCTGGCAAATACAGAAGTGGATGCTCACAGTCATCTCTATGATGAAATACAGGGCCCCCAATTGAGAAGCTAGAGAAAGTACCCTAGGAGCTGAAGGGGTCTGCAACCCTATAAGTGAAACAACAATATGAACTAACCAGTACCCCCAGAGCTTGTGTCTCTAGCTGCATATGTAGCAGAAGATGGACTAGTCGGCCATCATTAGGAAGAGAGGCCCCTTGGTCTTGCAACCTTTATATACCGCAGTACAGGGGAATGCCAGGGCCAAAAATTGGGAATGGGTGGTTAGGGGAGCAGTTCAAGGGGAGGGTATAGGGAACTTTTGGGTTAGCACTTGAAATGTAAATAAAGAAAATATCTAATTAAAAAAAAAAAGAAACAGATGAGCAAAAAAAAAAAAAAAGAAAAGAAAAGATTACATAAGAAATTTTTAACTGTATCAAAATCAACATAAACAGCAAAAACTCACTCTGTAGGCCAGGCTGGCCTTGAACTCAGAAATTTGCCTGCCTCTGCCTCCCAAGTGCTGGGACTAAAGGCGTGCGCCACCATGCCCCGCTACACTGAGTCTTTATAACAGGTTCTTAATACTTATTCTGGCATACATTCAAGAGCAGCACCCAAAGCCTGTATGGCAGGGAGAGCCTTCTATTATGCTTAGGTCTGTATTATTCCATTAAATCTGGTCAATTATATTATTCTATCACAAATATCTTCTATCCATATAGGTAAAGAATATTTGTTCTCCCTTTGTCCAAACTATGGGCTCTGATGGATATAATTTTCAGCATGGCAAGACCATATGAAGGTGTTTCCTATGATTTTTCCCTGTTAAAAAGCTTATGTTTTCATGGGTTAAAAAAACAATAAACGCATTAGTCATAGGACAAACATGATGTAGAATCCAATAAGAACACAGTATTTGAAGGTATGTTAGACAGTGGAACTTTAGAAGTTTGATCTCTAATGGTCTTTCTTTCAGCCACTTTCCACCTCTGGGCATTGCTCTTATTTCCCATCATCCTCACCTCCCAGACACCTTTTTGAACTGTGAGTGATGGATCCAGGTAGGAATACCAGCAATCATAGTAATAGTAGGCATTTGGAGAATCATGATTTAAAGTCTTTTCCATCTATGTTCATGCTAGTCAGTTCTGAAGTGGCAAAACAATACAGCATCTCTGGTTTGGAGTGGATTTTCAGGCCAGCAGTACTGAACTGTTTGAGCAGCCTGGACCCAAGAGAAAAATCTTATCCAAGGTTAATTGCAGTTGTTTTAAGGACTCAGACGTTAGAGTGGGGCAATCTGATAACAGTCTAGCATGTACCAGCATGGGAAGTGGTATTCCATAGATTATTTTATATAGGATAAACTTTTTTCAGGAGGAGTACAATGGATTATGAGGAGCGAAGAAGGAAACAGGTCAACACAGTAACTACCACATTTAAGAGTATATTAAGTTAAAAATTTCTTTAAAAATACTATTCATCCTTTCTACCATCCTGAGCTCTCAGATTGATACATGCAGCAGAGTTTCCAATTTATGTTAAGAGCCTTAGAGAGCAATTGAGATAATTTGGCCAAGAAGGCAAGGCCATTGTTAGACCCCAGAGATATAGAGAGGAGAAATCTGGGAATAATTTCCATTATTAATATTTTAGAAACAACCTGAGCCATTTCCAAATTCAGATAGGAGAGACCTCTATTCAGTCCATGGTGCCAGCAAAGACCATCAGATGTTTTTAGACATATAGAACCTTTAATTCCCAAGATTCATCAGTTATAGTACCTTGACGTTATTTTCCAGTGGAAAACAAGTCCTTCTTTGCATTTACCTGGGTACATGTCAGACATGGGTCTTTGGTGCTCTGAAGTCACTGTACAAGCCATCCATGAGAGGAGATGAGTTCCGAGATCTTCTTAGGTAACAAGTGCATGGAGAAAATTTGCCAATTTAGTCTAGGACCTTTGGCATGCAGATTCTTCTGTCTAGAAAGATCCACCATTTACTGAGGCTTTCCTGAGCTCCCAAGTCAGAATATTCCTCAGTCTCTTCTGGATTGTAATCATTTACATGTATTAATGTGCATCTCTACCTAGGCAGGTTGGGAACTCAGGGATATCAGATAGTTTCAAGATGGTCTGGGGTTTGGGTTCCCCAAAAGCAGCATTTTTGTCTACTTGATTTGTGAGGTTGTTTCCTTCTGTTTGGGGACCTTTTTCTTTTGACATCCATGCTAATGTATTATGGCTAGGTTAGTTGGCAGGCAGATGGTCTCCAGCAACTGGACAAGTTCCTATTTATTTTTCACAGTGTTTCCCTCTGAGGTGTGTAAGCCCTTCTGGTTGTTTATGTGTCTGACCATGAACATGAGCCAAAAGCAAGTGTATTGGCTGTCTGTGTAGATATTCACCTTTTTTCCTTCAGTCCATCTTAAAGCTGATGTCAACTCAATTATTTCTTCTTTCTGGGTGGATGTGCCTCTGGGCAAGGCTTATGCCAGAATTACTTCCTTATGGCTTGTGCCCACCACTGATCTCGCATATCTCATTCCTTCTTGAACAAAGCTGTTGCTTGCCCATGCAAAGGGTCACATCTCTGGTGGTGAGAGTGAAGTCTGTCATGTTGGGATGCATACCTTAGATAATGGCTAGCATCTCCAGGCAGTCATGGATGGGCTCCTCAGGGTCATCATCCAGAAGCAGAATGGCAGGATTGATGGGCAAGGATTTATAAGGACAGTCTACATTTATATAGAGAAGGACTTGGTACAGAGTCAAAAGGACATTTGACACCCATCTGTTGATCGTATTTCTCATCAAGATTTCCACAGTGTGTGGAGATGTTGCAGTTAGTGTCTGGCCCAGTGTGAGTTTGTCAGCTTTAAAAAAAAAGAATTGCAGTGGGTGCAATGGCTTTAAAACATGGGGATTATCCAGGGGCTACATTATTCAATAACTTTAAGATATAAGCTATTGGTCTTTTCCAGGGACCTAGGGTCTGAGTCAGGAATCCCTAGATAATGCCCTTTCTTTCATGGAAATAAAGATAAAATGGCTTAGAGACATCAGGAAGAGTTAAGGCAGAGGCCTGTACAAGTGTCTCTTTTCATCTCTCTCTCTCTCTCTCTCTCTCTCTCTCTCTCTCTCTCTCTCTCTCTCTCTTCCTCTTCTTCTTCTACCTCTATTTTTCACTTTAGCCTTACTGTCCTGGACCTCACTCTGTATACCATCTGGCCTGGAAATCATAAGATCTACCTACCTCTGCCACCCTAGTACTAGAAGTAAAGGAGTGTATCATCACCACCTGGCTTCTTTTAAGTTCTTAAAGACCTGTTTATGTTTCTTAGTCCATCCCACAGGGATGTTGACTCAGACTGTAAAATAGTATAAGGTTTTTGGCAATTTCAGCAAATCCAGGTACCCAAAAATATTCAGCAGCTCTTAAAACCTCCCTAACTTGTTTCTTGGCTGTTGGGGCTAAGATTTGCATTAAGGCCACTATGTGGGCCCGGGTCAGCAGTCTTCTCCCTTCTTTCAGTACATATTTGAAGTAGGTACCAGAAAGAGAGAAAAATTCCTCTTTCTTTTTAGAAACATCATTACCAGACTGGACTAGACTTTCCCAAAGACTGTGGGTGGCTATCAAACAGTCCGCCTTGTTTTTAGTGGGCAATAATAAATTATCCACATATTAAAACAAGGTCACCTCATGGTACTTACTGCAGAAGAGTCTTAAATCCTTGTTGAATGTTCACTGAAGATGATGGGAGAGTTTTTGAAGCCTTGAGGCAGTCTGGTCCATATGAGTTGTCCTGTTATCCACAGTTCAGGATCAGCTGACTCATATGCAAAACTGGGCTGACTTAATTTTGATAGGGGGATGGAATAGAATGCATCTTTTACATCCAATACAGTGTAAACTTTATGTTCTGGTGTTAATAGACTAAGCAAAGTGTAGCGGAGTACACCTGCTTCAAGGAGGTACCTTACAAACTTTAATTCCTTCTGAGTTGATTAAGTATTTCTTGGCTCAAATGGCCACTTCCCCAGATGTTAGTTGCTCTATGATGGGTGGCACATGTTTGGCCAATCCATGAGGAGTTTCCTCTGCCCAAACTGTAAGAATTTTCTAGCTCAAAAGATTTTTTTCCATTCTTCTGTGGAATCAGTTAAATTTTGGAGGAGCAGATAATCCTCACTTACTGGACAGATGATGGTTAAAGACACAGTACAAGGTTTGGCAATTTCAGACAACCCAGGTATCCAAAGATGGCCATATCCAACAGCTCCCAGAAATTCCTCAACTATTTTCTTGGTGATTGTGTTTGGACAAAGAGAGGGGGTATCTGTTACTGTCATAGGCATTCCTTCTTCAAATGTCCCATTTCTTTTCAGTAGGCCCATTGATCTTTTAGAAAAACTTTCCTCTTTTTACATAGGGTACATGAGCAGAGTTGAAAGTGGCTGGGGCTTATAGAGTATCCATGGTTGCCTACTCCGTCTTTTTCACTTGATTCATTTGTTTGCCAAAATATTGTTTTTGCTATCTCTGCTGTGAAACACTTTCAAAGCTATTTTTTTTATTAGTTGTGATGTTCTCTTTAATGCAAACCCATCCATCATTTGTATTTTTCTATGTAGGTCAGGGCTGACTGACTGTATAACAAAGGGAAGGTTAATCATCTTGAGATTTGTCAGCCTTTGGGTTTGTAGGGATGTATAACTGGTAGACATGCAGGACACATAACAGGAAAGCTGATGGTAATTCATCTGCTCCACATGCTTCAAATGTGCTGTCTTAGATAGGTTAGTAGGCTTTTGGGTTGTCCATTTCATGCCTTCTAACAACTTGGTTGTACTCACTGAGTGACCTCTTAATTTCTTTTGTGTTGTAGTCACATTTGGTATTTTCATCTTGACAGAGCATGGTCAATTGCCTCTAAACTTTGGTCATAGTGATTAAAGCGATTCTGGGGATTAATTAGCTGCTTTCATAAGAATCTATTCCCTCTCTTCAATAGTGCAGAAGGTAGAGAGATTCTCCTGACAGTCATCCCAAATGGGGAGGTGATTGAAAAACCATCCATTAGGGAAATCAAGGAATCAGGGTTAGTGTTATGGGTAATTGTGTTTCTTCCCCTTGTATATGACAATACATATTCCTTGACATATGAAATGAAAAGGACACACAGGTGGATATTGTCAGGAAACGTCTGTTTGGGAGCAAGGATGGTTTGGGTAGGGGAAAAAACAGGGGGAGCTAGAGAAGAGCTATGGGAAGAGAAAACAGGGGGAGTAGGAAAGAATGAGGTAGCAGAATAGGGGATGAAGCATGTGGGGAGCGGGCTCGGCAGCATGGACCAAAGATGGCACCTGGCTCTATGCCAAGCCCCGTGACCTCGCTTGTTATTCCAGTCTCAGTCATGCACAGTAAAAGCAGCACGCGTAACTCTTTGGAGAGATTAGTGCAACATCTCACGATACCATTCTATCAGCCAATCCTGCATGCTGTCTTGGACGTGTGTGTCAGTGATTGTGTGGTGTGAGGTGGTGTGAGTGAATGGAAGTAAAAATTGAGGGCAGCCTCAGATGAGAGAGACCAGTGTTAGAGAGACTAGCGTTAGAGAGACCAGAGTTAGAGAGACCAGAGACCAGGGTAGCAGAGACCAGAGTTAGAGAGACCAGACCAGCATAGCAGAGACCAGATTTAGAGAGACCAGACAAGCGTTAGAGAGACCAGCATTAGAGAGACCTGGGTGAGTGAGTGAATGGGTGATTGATGTGTGTGAGTGAACGGCTACAGCTGTGTAAAACCTGAGAGAGAGAGAGAGAGAGAGAGAGAGAGAGAGAGAGAGAGAGAGAGAGAGAGAGAGAGAGAAGCAGAATAAAGCAGAAGCTGTGAAGGCAAGCTGCTCTGAACCTGCCTTTCTGTGATTTGCAAACACTTAGAATTAAACTTAAGTTTGAACTATGCTAATCTAGTCATTGTCTATGAGAATTTCTGATCATAGTTCATCTGGTTGTTTCATCTTTAAGCCTGATAAAAGTAAACATGATTGACAATTTCTAATATTTAGAATAAAGATAGAATGTTGTCATAAAGATGAAGTTATAGTGTGAAACTGTCAATTCAATGTCATGTACTTTTCCCTTGCCAAATGCTTCAGAGATTTTTTTTTAATTTGATAATTGCAAGAGCCCTATGAAAAGTCTGGGTCTTCATAATTATCACTAAGCATGTTACATCATGGATTTTCCACCTCACCTGTATCTTAAACTTTTTCTTTTATTGTATAATTGCAGGGATTGGAAACATATCCTTCAAGATCAATGCTAGTAGAGGGTATTGCTTTTACTTATAAAAATTTTTTATCTTCATAATAAAGGTCTTAAGAATTTTATTTACTTTTATTCTTCTATATAACACCCAAACCAAATTTTTTACAGCAGTCAGTGATATTTTCTTTACCAGTTTATATTTCATCATAGACAGACTTAGACCTCTAACTTATTAGTTTAAACCCTCAAGAAAAGAAGAAACATACAAATATCAAATAAAAAATAGTTATACTATCATAATATTATTCTGAAAATTTCTTTTATAAAATAGATCTCAGAATTGGAAGTAAAACAAATCTTTGGTAAAGCAATTGAAAAATTTCAACACTAAATTACAGAATTGTTAAATAATTTCACATGAAAAAAAATGCCTGCACTAGTAGTAATTCATTTTAAACATGTATGAGATACTAAAAAAATAAAAATATTTTGAATATACCTGATATAAATAAATTTCCTAAAGCTTATATATTATAAGTAACACTTTTAACTACAAAACAAAACAGCATTATTAGATAATATATATCATAGGCTTTTAATTTTCCCAACCCAAAAGGTCTCTCTTATTTCATTTTACATATAANACCTATTTTGACATCAGTTCAATTAAGACAATTTGGCATGTCTTTCAGAGAAGAAAAAGCCTTTTTTTGTGTGTGTCAGCTCTAAATCAGAGTTTTTATTATATACTTATCCAAATCATTTCTTAGATCAAAGGTTATGAAATTCTTTAAACTTCTTGTTTATTTCTTTGGGCATGAAAAAATTTCAGTTCACTCTAGACAGGGGACTGATCACACCAAAGCGAATATTCTGTTTGAGCCTAGCTGGTAATAAAATATGGTGACGGGGCTCACTTTGAGGAGAATGGTTTACTTATAAGACCGTGGTTAAGTCAGAGACGACAGCCAGAGAAGAGTAGCTAATTTTCAATGCTTTATCCTCTTCTTCATTCTGGCTATTTTGTTTTTGCGTGAACTTCTCTTCAATGTTCCTTTTTAGTAGGATTCGGGTAACACAAGTGTTTGATGATTTACTATGTAGTTGGCAACCTTGCAGTGTAATTTTTATGTGTCTGCGAATATCCATGGAATGCTATAAACTGCTTATTTCTAAACAGTAATGAGTAACACACGGGTATAAATATGGATGGTAAGAAGACAATTTGGAGGACATAAAATGTACAAATGGCAAAGGCCTCCACATCAGATGCTAAGGCATCCCTAGCCACAGATTTTCTGTCAGGCTTATAATACTAGTATGATTTCTGTCCACTTGAGTTTGGTGAAAATCCAATCATAAAGCAAACTGTTATGTACTTGTAACAGTTATACCACTCCTGAATGAGTAGTCACATAATACATGGCTTGGATATTGTAGGTATGTTAGGTTTCATAACCTAACATACATTTGATTAGGTCCATTTAGACATATCACTTCAATTGCAAACTGAGTGCTTTCAGGGATTCAGCCAAGCATAGTTGGAGTTTACAGGTCAATCCTAGCCCTATAGATCATCTGCTGCAGAGATAGCATATGGTGTCTTCAGAGAGTCTCTTGCCTTTTATTTCTGGCATATCACTAGTGGCAATATCTTTTGTAATGCAGAGATCCATAGAGACTTTTCTTGTTATACACTTAGGAAGCCTCAAATTAGACATAGGGATATTTCAATAACCTTATGCCCTTTCAGTGTATCTTTTCCCTCTGCGCTTAGAACCTTCTTTCAAACTAGTAATCACTGCCTGCTCTTCTAGGCTATTTCTACAATCTGTAAAACACTATATGTTAGCATTGTGTAACAAGCATTTGAACTGCACATTCAAATTCTTATCGATGGTAGACAGGAACTCAGAAGGCCTACTCCAAGAACATTTAACTCAGTATTGATGCTGAAATATTAACAAAAGTTAGCAAGTTCCAAAAAAGTATGAAATGGTTTCATCACTTTTTCCAATCAAAAAGCAATTTTGGTAAGGACAAGATAGATAGGAAACAATTATGTTTCTGAGCTTTGGCAACATACCAGCAGTTCTCATTAGACATTAGCTTTGTAGGGTAATTGTACAGTGCCAAGGATCTGGCTAGTTGGGACAGTTTACAGTGCCTGGCCTGACAAGTGGTGGATGTGGACCGAAAACTGAATTTATCTACTTCATCCTGCCACTTCTGCTGGCTCTCTATGATTGACCTCAAACTGTCCCTATTGGAAATAACACTTTATCAGTCAAACCAGTCTGTTGAAACAACCCAGAGTTGCATGAACAATGTTCACACACACAGACTTTCATTTCCTCCAAATACATTATGCTCAACATACATTTTACACCCTCAGACAATTCTTTCCAATTCTGGGATAATTCCTGTGTCCCAGCAGTAATCTACTGTTAGCAGAGTTTCTTACATTTTGATTGATTGATGTGTGTCCTTGTGTGTGTGTTTCACACACATGCACATCTCTGCATATACATGCAGAAGTCAGAGGAGGACATTGGCTGTTCTGCATTATTACTTTCTTGCTTTACTCCCTAAAGACAAGGTCTCTTGGTGAATCTAGTAACCAGCAAGCCCCAGTCATCATCCTGTCTCCACTTTCCACACTTACTGGGTTGTAGGTACACAGAGTCAAACCCAGTTTTTTTTTTTTTATGTGGATACAGGATCTGATTTTTAATGTAGTTAGGAATTATATATCTAGCAAAGTAACAGTTCTAGATTTTAAGAAGTATTAGATAATGGTGCAATAGAATATATGGAATTTTAAAAAAATGTTCTGCATTTGTTAAGATTTGCCCTGTGATCAAGCATGTATTCTATTTTAAAGAAAATTTCATATGCTGCTTAGTGGAATGTATTTTCTTTAACATTTGGGTGAAATATTCTGTAGATATCACTTAAGATCTTTTGAAATTAGAATTCATTTAATTCTGAAATTTCTCTATGTTTTGTGCAGATGACCAATTAACTAAAAAACTGGGTTGTTGAGAAATCACTTCCTATTATTAGGTATGTGTTAAGCTGTGTTTTTTAATTCCATTAGTATGCTTTTCTATGAAACTTGGTGCATCCAAGTTTGGTTTATAGGGGAAATGATTAGAACACAACATTTCTGGATTTGGAAGAACTATAGCCTGCTAACCAGGAGCTCTGTCCATGGAATGTTTACTCTGTACCATCAAGAGCCAGGTATCTCATCTCTATGGGGCTCTCAGAGCCTTGAAGGGGGGAATACCTAGACCACTAGTGATGCTTTGATAAGAAATCTCCATTAATCAGAATTTGTTACTGACCTAGATAACTTCTTTTATACCAACTTTTGCTTCAGTCACCACTATGAGTTTTTTTTTTTGTTGTTGTTGTTCTTTCTTTTTTTAAAAATTAATCATTCCGTTCGTTTACATCTCAAATGATATCCCCCTTCCTGCTTACACCTTCACAACTCCCTCATCCCACCTGCCCTCTCTCCCCTACCTTATGCCTCCGTGAGGGTGTTCCCTCACCCCCAACCCACTCCCACCCTACTGTTCCAGCATCCCCCCATGGTGGAGCATCAAACCTCCACAGGATCAAGGGCCTCCTCTCCCACTGATGTCAGAGAAGGTCATCCTCTGCTACAGATGCATCTGGAGCCATGGATCCCTCCCTGTATACTTGATTGGTGGTCTAGTCCCTCGGAGCACTGGGTGGTCTGGCCAGCTATCATTGTCTTTCCTATGCTGTCGCAAACCCACTTTGCTCCTCCAGTCCTTCCGCCAGCTCCCAGTCTGATGGTTGGCTCCAAGTACGCTCATCTGCATTGGTCACATGATGGCAGAATCTCCCTGGCAACAATCACACCAGGTTCCTGTCAGCAAGCGCCTCTTGGCAACAGCAACAATGGAGGAGAGACTGAAGGAAAGACCTTTCAGTGATCACTTTACCTGTGGGTCCATCCAGTCTGCAGACACTAAACCCCACAACCAGTATGAGTTTTTATGTAGCACAACATAATGGATCCTTAGTATCCAGGGAGTGACACTATTTGAGAAGGATTAGGAATCATGGCCTTGTTGGAAGAAGAATGTTACTGAAAGTGGGCTTTGAAGTTTTAAAAGCCCATACCTGGCAAAGTTTGTCTCTGTCTCTGTTTCTATGTTTCTGTCTCTCCCTCTCTCTCCTTTCCTGCATCTCTGTCTCTCTCTCATATTCTCTCTACTTCTTTCTGTTTACCTCTTTCTCTGTCTCTGTCTTTTTCTGCCCCACTGCCTACAAATTAGGATGTAATTCACAGCTCCTGCTCCAGCACCGTGAGTGCCACCATGCACCCACCATGCCCGCACCACAAAGATAATGGTCTGACCCTCTGAAACTATAACCAAGCCCCCAATTAAATGCTTTCTTTTATGAGTTGCCTTGGTCATTGTCTCTTCACAGCAATAGAACAGTAACTGATAGTGAAGTTAATAATGTCTTTTTGCCTTCTTTATCTATAATAATTTTTAGAGGTCTATTTTATCAGATAATAATAATGACCCTTTTTTACATTTTTGCAAAAGTAATAATTATATGGAATGCCCCTTTTCTCCTTTTAAATTAGTTCTTCGAGAATGTCATACAATGTGTTTTGACCACATTCATCAACTCCCCAAACTCCTCTCAAACTCACACCCACCCTTCCATACGTATCCAACTTTGTGTCCTCTTCTTTCTTTCTATCTAGTCAAACAGTTTTGCTGCTTCTATACTCCTTGGTGTGTGGTATTCCACCAGACCATGATCAGTCTAAAAAGAGCTGCACCCGTAAAGACAATGGACTCACAGCAATTAACAATAGATCCTTAGCTAGGGGTGGAACTTTATGCCCACTTCTCTTAACACTGGCACTTTGTCTGGCTTAAGCTTGTGCAAGTCTTGTGCATGCTGTTTCAACTGATATTATTTCACCTGTGCACTTTAATTTCCATTGTGTTCTTAGATATTGACTAGTATATATTTCTTACTTTTAGTTTGGATAGTAATTTTGCTTTTCATTATGTACATTTTGATACATATGTCAACCATAACTTGTTTGTCCTTTTCCCAATATTACCTTCCCTTCTTCCTGTCTCCCATATCTCCCTGAATCCATTCCTACGTCCAGTCACCACATTTGTGTTTTCAACACATATACACACACACACACACACACACACACACACACACACACTCAAATACCCACATAGACACGTATACATGCATGCACACACACACACACACACACACACACACACATGTACACACACAAGGGGAGGAGAGACAGAGACAGAAGCACACAGAGACACAGAGAGAGTAAAATCTACATGCTCTATTTGAGAGAAAAAGTAATACTGTTTTTACTCTACCTTATTACCTTCTCTTTTCCTTTTCTCCCAACTCCTTACAGGCTCATCCTTATGTTTTGAAGTTCCTATTCTTCCCTTATGTCTTACAAGTGTATTTATCTGGGCGTTTCATAAGAAGACAAATGACTAATGCCTGACTTTCTAAAACTGTCTTAGCAACAGGATTGCTTCCATTAACATATTCTTGACTTCTATAGATTTCTATGCAAGGGATCAAATTTCATCCTTCTTTATAGCTGAAAAAAATTCATTTTTTAGGTATACCTTATTTTCATTTGACATTTTTCTGTTGATGAACATTTACACCAGTGGTCCTCAACCTCTCGGTTGTGACCTTTTGGGGGTTGCGTTTCAGATTTCCTGCATATCAGATATTTACATCACTATTCATAGCAGTAACAAAATTAAAATTATAAAGTAGCAAGAAAACAGTTTTATGGTTGGGGGTCACCAAAACATAAGGAACTATGTTAAAGGGATGAAACATTAAGAAGTTTGAGAACCACTGATTTAGGCTATTTGTGTGTGTGTGTGTGTGTGTGTGTGTGTGTTGTATATTGTGAACAGCACACCAATAACACGGATGTGCAAATATCTCTGTGGTGTCCTATCTTACAATTCTTTTGGGGTATTTACATGAGTGGTGCAGCTAGGCCCTGTGGAACTTCTAGTTTAGTATTTTGGAGATATTCTATAGTCATTTCTATAGTGGCTGTAGCAGTTTGTATTCTCACCAACCCCATATTCCCTTACATTCTCACCAGCTTTTGTGGTCTACCGGATGGCTCTTGTGCTGGGGTGGTAGTGACTATTAAGTAAGTTTTATTTGTTTTTCTCTTGTGTAATAGTGCTTAGTTTAAAAATAACTTGGTTATCTTCTTTGATCCTATTGATAACTATCTTTTCAATTCATTTCACCATGTATTGATTGTATAATTCATTTTTACTCTTTAAGTTTTGGAATTGCTTTTACCTTTTAGATATAAACTCCTTTTCTTAGAAGTATGGTTTACAAAAATTTCTTCCCAGTATTAGGCTAGTTGTTCTATCTGGTCACTGATTCATTCACTATGTACAAAACTGACTTTAAAGTGGATCAAATATCTTGATCCATGAATTGAAGACAAGAAACTCTGAAGCAAGTAGAGACAACACTTCCAAATGCATTGCAGTGTTGAGGGATTTTTCAAATGGACTACAACTAAATGTGTTGTTGTCTGCATAGTTGACCACAGGACTACATGAACTTGAAACACTTCTGAGCAAGGGATAGCAGCAATCCATCTTCTCAGGTTAATCACACCTTATTTTTCCATAATGTCTTTTATTTTTCCATACAAATTTCAGCATCACATTTTCTAGATTTTTTGAAAATATTATTGATATTTTAATGAAGACTACATTGAATCCTTACACTGTTTTGGTTAAAATAACCATTTTTATGATATAAATATGCAATATCCAAATACAGAATTTCCTCCAGTCTTCTAAGTTCTTCTTCAATACATGTGTTCATTGTTTTATAGCTTTTACTGTAAAAGTTTGTGCCTACTTTGTTAGATTTACTCTTAGATATGCTATTCAATTTGCTTAAGGCAATGTGAGTTGGTTATTTTCTGATTAATTTCTAGGGAAGTAAATTACTGTGAATAGAGAGGCTCTGTGTTTTTTTAATCCATGTTGACATTGCATCAAGCTTCTTTTTCAAGGTCAGATGTAAGAGTGAGGGTGTTGGTGAAGTCATTTTACTTTTTGAATTATAGAATCACATTTTCTATAATTTAAGTATTTTCCCTTTACCATACATATACTTTTTCTTCTCTTTTTTCCGTCTATGACTTTGAGTTTTACATTGAAAAAGAGTTGAAAGAGTAGATCATCATTTCATTTTAGATGTCAGATGAACTGTTTGTCCCCCTCATGCACTACAATGTTGGCTTTCAGATTGTTTTATTTATCCTCTATTTCATAGTAAAGGAATGTTAAAATATGTAGGAAGTATTTCTGTATCCAATAAAGATTAGTCTCTTTATCTACTGTAGTACTTTCTTGGTTTATAACTCTTTGAATAGCCTTGGATCTTTAAGTGTCAACATCTTGGCAATAGTAAATAATCTTTTTACTGAGTTGGTAAATTAGACTTACAAGTATCTTTTTGAAAATATTCGTCTATACCTAAAAGAGAAAAATCGCTTTCTTGTTTTGTTGTTTGGTCCATTTTTGGTATCAAAGTTGTACAGAGTTTGGTAGTGTTTTCTACATATATATTTATCGCATATTTTAGAGAATTACCACTAGCTCTCCTTTAAAGGCTTGGCACAATTTACCAGTGCATGTGTTTTTATTGTTGAGAGAAGTCTTTCTTATTACAATATTGCTGAATCTTTAAGAGTACGTGTAGTACACATGGAAGAATTTGGAGACATGGGAGCAGCTGGAAGGAGAAAAGAGAATGAGGAAATAATGTAATCACATTTTAGTTAAATAGATAATTAAAAAACAGAAACCTCAAAAAAGAATATACATGCTGGATTTTTTTGAATAAAATATTAACTTGCCTTATCATCTTCTTTTTTTCCCCATAATTTATCCATTCACAGACTCAAGTTCCTAGATCTCTCAGTCTTCAATCTACCTCATTCTCATTATAAAATTAAGGCCCACTAATATATACATGTATTTTGAAAAACATGAAAAAAGAAAAATTGAATACTTTGTTTAAAATGTGACTGATTATTTATAATTTCCTCATAGAAAACATTTTTCAAAAAGATAATTTGAACGTAAATTAACAACACAGTAGTAATATTATTGATTATGATAAGGTTTTGTCATTCCAGAGATCTATTGATCATTAACATTTGATATTTTTCTTGTCTTAAGACTTTGTCAGAGACTTCAAGCATTATATTAAATAAAATTTGAGAAGATGTACACCATGATTTTCTTAAAGATTTTGAGAAAGTATAATTTGTTCTCATTTACCTGGTATATATTTCTCAGATACAGCCTCTTTTATGTTGAGGTATGTTCTTTTTATATTTATTTTTCTCTAATTTTCCCTTTATTTGTGTTTTAGGAAGTAACGCTGAAAGTTACCTTACAGCTATTCGGTATCTACTGAGAGGTCATGTGATTTGTTTCTTTGAATCTCTTTGCTGGATTATATTGTATATATAAATTAATCATTGCATCCCTGAAATCACAATACATTAATTATGTCTGATGGTATTTGTCTTGTGTTTTATGATAACAGATAATTATGGTGATTTGAATGGGAAATGCCCATGTGCTTGACCACTTGGTTCTTAGTTAATGGTAGTGTTTGAGAAGGTTATGGAACCAGTAGGAGTGTGAATCCTTGATGGAAGCAGGTTTTGAGGTTTTTATAGACTTAGCTTCTCTTTTTCTCCCCTTCTTTGTTCTCTGTGTGAGGATGAAAATGTGATCAGGCAGTTGTATGGTTCTACTTTTATACCCTCCTTTTCTGTCAAGATGGAATCTATCTATCTCTATTTGAGAGACAAACACACCCCCTTTTCATAGTGTGTTCTTATCAGGATATTTTATCAGAGAAATAGGAAATAAATCAATTAAAGAGCAGTTATTGTATTAAGTATATTTTTAAGCTACTCCTTATCAGCTCTTCTACAATGTACACAGCTCTTCACAGTTTGTCAAGAAACTATAGAGTTCAGCTAAATGTCATTAAATGGTAGAGAGCTTTGACCACTTACTCTTCAAAGACCACTTGAATTTTTAAATTTGTTCTTGGAACATATTTTACAAAATTAAAAGGCAAATCTCTATCCCTTTAAATACCATACTTTGTGTTAGACATATGCACGAATTTATGGAGAAATCTACTCTAGAAGCAGAGTAGCATTTCATAGTATTAAAAGAAAATGTCTTATATATAAACTTTGTTTGGATTTCAATATATTTTCCTGCTGTTTAGGAGAAAGAAGGTTAGAATATATTAGAGTTGGTTGGCAGTTTGCTTGTATCCAAGAGGTAATAGAGATTCACAGATGAGAACATTGGCTGGACTGGCTCCCATTGTCTAGGAATCCTTGCAAAATCCATGCATGATATGTGTCATAAAACCAACTGAAAAGCACACTATCTTTAAAAATCTGAGCTAGAGAGGATCCAAAGCATGAAAAGAAAAAGAAGAAAACTTGGAGAAGAAAGTAGAAGAAACATTGTAGGATCTGATCATGCTAGCTTTTCTAACCTTGTAACTTGAAGCATCAGAGAATAACAGGGTTGCAACTAATGCATGAGATAAAGTTGAAACTAAGAGCACTGGTTAGACCAAGAGTATATAGACCACTTGTTTTATGTCTAAGAAGGTTAAAAAACGCAGACAAGAATTCAGAGGATTGAGGTTAAACACAGTTGTAGTGAAACCCAGAGACATTTAATGTTGATATCCTCATGTTTCAGATGTTTTGAAAAATTTAATTCTGCTGTCTGTGGATATGCCACAAATATCAGAGAGTGGCTGTCTTTCAAAATGTGGCTCAAGGGCACCATGTTTATAGAATATTGATGGGCTGATTCATAGCAATATCATTAATTGCTTCTAACAATGTCATTCATATAATATTTTGTGATTCTAAACTTATGTTGGAAAGGACATCATTTGCCAGGGTAACTTCTGATATCTGTGCATTTTTGATAAGAACTCATCAATATTTTTAGTGGAATTTTTATTAAATCAACAAAAGATATCTTGAGAAAATTTGTTCAGAATTTTTTTTTTTTTATTTTTTACTTTTAAAGAACAGAGCCATTATACTCAGGTAGTTTACACAAGTGCATTGTCAAAAACCATCACTGGAACAGAAGGATAGTACATGTTCTTAGCAGTTGCTTTGGATCAGTCGGCACTTCAGAAGCTTCAGATACATTCCCACATAACTCGAGTCTCTTTTCAGGCAGTAAAACAGGTTATGAAAAGCGAAGTATCTAGTGTCTCTATTGGGTGACTGCAAGAGTTCCAATTCAGTCCAGGCAGTATAGTTTCCGTTTTCCTTGATTTCAAAATTACCCTAATCATCAAAATAATAGTTAAGTATTAATTATAGACAAGGGCTTGAGATCCTATTTCTTCTATATGTTAAATTCAATTTTGTGAGAAGTTAGTATTGCAAATCTTTAGCCAAAACCAGGGATTCTTATTTACCTAAAACGGAGTACTTAAAACATGTTAGCCATTTAAAACTAAAAATGGGGCAGTTTAATATATTTTGTGGCATGAAACTGATGCCCACTGAAGTTTGTTTTTCTGGGATATTGTACAATTTGTTTTCAATCAACCATTGCTCCAAAGCAGAGGAGCAGTTTCAAAAGACTCAAAGGAATAAACACAATTTCATGTCTTGAAAGGAGAATCTTGGAAAATTTGCAAGGCTCCTCCCAGCTTTACAATCAGTAAGTGATTATTAGTAATATAGATGCTGACCCAGTGAACTGTAGGAAGAAAGTCTCACAGACCCCTCACACTTCCTGCAAATGGTTCAGTGAGCTCTAAGGGTTTAGATTTCATGATTGTCACCTCTGTTGGGTGTTGGGGTTGAATTTTTCTGTAATACTGCTGCTTTTCTCTCACCCCTTCTCTTGCAAGTAACTATCAGCCATATTTGTGTTAGAAGTCCATTAATAACTCATTGTTTCACCAAACTGGACTTCAGTGCAGTTGCTACATTGGTTTGTCATGGGTTTTCTTTCTGGTGTGAATAGACCTATTTGTCATGTGTTTCCATAGGAAAAGTCTCACAATGCACAGGAGCAGACAGGTGGGCAAATAGTAATTTGATACCAAGGAAATAGAAGGGCTAGCATAAATTCTGTTAGTTACAGAACCTTACAGTTCTTCATGATTGTCCCTGACCTATCTTTATGTTAGATGCAGACATCACACTAATATTTGTTTCTACAAAAATAAGTGCTTCATATAGTGTATTTGGACAAATATTTATACCCAATGAAGATTGGAATTGTTGTATTAAGATGTAGATAATCCAACCTTGAGTGTAATAAAATAAGATGGGATAGTTACACATTTGTCTTTCTTTCCAGAAAAGTGCTCTCCAAATCCGTGTGAGGGGTAGGTGTTTACAATGGAAATTCCCTGGGAAGTAAGGTACCTTTGAGAAGGTTGTGTGTTCGTATTAGGAAAGAAGATATTGGCTTAATTGGATATATCCTTCTTCCCACTTTTTCTTCTTGTTGTTGCAAGTGTAAGTGTTTCAAGATTTGTTTGCCATTACTCAATGTGGTAATTTGAGTATGTGTGGCCCAAGAAATGTCAGTGCTAGGTATCAATTTGATATCAATTTATATCAAATTACTAACTGCTCCACTGCCCTGTTGGAATAGGTGTGGTTTTATTGGGGAAAGTGGGTCACTGCAGGGATGAGGATCTGCCCAATGTGGAATGAGACCCTCTTCCTGATTACCAGGTTACCATTAGATCAAGATGCAGCATATCTGCCTGCATGCGGCTATGCTTCCCAACATGAAGATAATGGATTGAATCTTTGAAACTGTAAGTCAGTCCCAGTTAAATATTTTCCTTTAGAAGAGTTGCCTTGGTCATAGTGTTTTGTCACAGCAATGAAACTTAAACTAAGACACCCAGGCTACTCTATTTATGTGTGAAAAACACAGAGAAAGTCAGGAAGCTGTTTACCTTGAGGGCAATCGTCTCTATGGTCTCCAGGAGATTTCTGTTTAAGGTCTTAACTTCCAAGGCTTTAGTGAGGGTAGGAGGAGTGGATCCCAGCCTGTCACACATTTCAGCCCACAGATGGTACAGAGGGTTGACCCAGGCTTGCAGTAGGCTGTGTGCTAACCCCAGCAGTACTTCCAGCTAAGCAACCACAATTGAACAATTATGTTAAAATAAAGAAAGTGCAATAGTATTAAATACAGGCAGATTTCACTCAAGTAGTTGAAATAGGCTCTCATTTGGTCATTCATATACAAGTTGAGAACATTATTTTGGTGGCACAGATTTGATGGCCACTGACCTCATGTTATAGAATTTTTGCACAATTAAACTCAGATATATTAGAAGAATATTTTATGAATTTCCTAGTGAAAATTCTAGTGTACTCTGAACAATTGTCATTTCTTCCTCAACTTCCTTTTTTACTTATTATTATTATTAATTATTATTTATTGCTATTATTATTATTATAAATAAGAATGTAGACATGCAAAATGTTGATAACATTAAGGAAAACAAGGAAGTTGATTATATATGGGGACATTTTGGATATGTGATAATCTTCATTGTAAATCACTTCATGGAAGAAAACATAAGTGAGAGTTAATAACCATTATTAGTTAGAATCAGAATCACATATAACCTCCTCAACACAATAGGGGTAACTTTTCTCTTGTGGAACATAAT
This sequence comes from Mus minutoides, assembly GCA_902729485.2. Lineage (NCBI taxonomy): Eukaryota > Metazoa > Chordata > Mammalia > Rodentia > Muridae > Mus > Mus minutoides. The sequence continues at coordinate 129,173 of LR750291.1, read as the reverse complement.
ATTGCATTTTACAGGACTCTTCTTCAAATGACTTCTAGGCTTCCAATAATGACATAGGTAAATGTAGAGAGATCTTAGTGGAATGGGCACTTATATCAAGAAACAGAAGAAGATCCAGAGAAGACATCAATGTTAAGAACAGATAGTGTTCAGTAGTGTTAAATTCTGCCAACACGGGATCCAATGTAACATATGATGAACACAACTCTATTAGTGCTTCATTTGTATATACATCAGCACATATTTAACTGTGGGTTCAGATTTGGCTCATATAGGACATACTGACAGAATAGGAAGTATGATTTCATGGGCAAAGGATTGGTAAAATGGCTTTTCTGGATGTAAAGTTATATAACAATGATTTTATGCTTATTTTTCAACAAGATTGTTTTATGATTTCATATTCCTTATCTATTTTTCTGCCAGTATGGTAGTCACCTACTATTATGCTGTAGTATAATATAAATAATATAAGTGCATGACAAAGCCACTGCAGTGATGTTATTGTTTTGGTAACAAGCTCAGGGTGGGAACTCACTTGGATCTTTTGGGCTTGCTCTTTGTTTTCTGGAAGAGAGAGGGAAGAAGTGTGGCATCTGGTGGTCCTCTGTTCAAATCCTCGGCCTTGGGCATAAAATACTTTCTGAAATGATGAGGTACTCAATTAGTTGTCATTTCTAAACCAAGTAATTTTAATAATGACCTGGGCATTAATGTATTTGATTGATATGAAATTACAAAGTTAAACAACACTAAAAAAAAAGATAAGGAGTTAGACAAGTAACATTTTAATCTACTTCTTTACATTTTAATTGTAGTCTCATTTTTGACTGCTCCAGTTTCTTAATCTGTCAGCCTCTTTTCCTCCTTGCTACTCTCATCTTTGCTAAAAATTTCTATTTGGCAAGCAGACACTAAATCCTGAAGAAGTGCAAAAATAAGTGTTGTAGTATGGTAATATTTGACTAGTATTTGTGCCCCTGCCAAAGTTCTTGTATATTTTTATTCATTTTTAAAAATATTTCTTTTTGACCCAAATTGATGCTTCCTTAACCAGGCATCATCTGAGTGGAGCTTCCTTTTCAAACCATCTGCATCCACACAGCTGACCTGTATCAAAGATGGCCATAAATTCACGATATTCTTGTGTCATGGCAAAGTGAGTTCTAAAGTACTGAGTACATTTTAACAATGAGTCAGTTAAAAATAGACAAAGTATTACTTGTGTAAACACTAACCAATATGTCTTTATTTAATTACTACAATGACTTCAGTGTACTTACTTGAAAATTTTTCATNGTAGTTCTTAGCATTTGGGGATTTCTATAGTTACTTGCTTATTTTTCTTCCTTCCTCATTTTTTCTTAGTCTCTTTAATTCTATTCAATCCCCCCAAATTCACTGTGAAGCAGTTCTTCTTTATTGGATTTTTATAGTGTCCTAATGAGGGATACCAAAGGACTTATGTCTCCTCTGGAAAGGAATGGAAAACCAGAGCGTTCCCTCAGCCTTATACTCTTATGTTAGAGGAGTCAATTAAAGTAAAAGTTAAATTACCAAGAAAAAGGTCATTATAGTCTTAGTGTACATTTGGAATTTCATCAAAGTTCTTTGTTCTTCCATTTAATATTTTAGTAGCTTCAGGTTTTCCTTATAAAAGTATACTATGTTGAAATTGACTCCTGATATTTTTCCCCTGTCAGCTTGGTTGGCATGATAAACAGATTGTAAGAACTCTAGAGACCAGTGATGGTACTTACAAAATGATTGGACAGTTCTGAAATTCGCTGATTCATGCTCTGGGATAACTTGATTGCCTGATTCCATGTGTTCCCAAAGGTCTTGTAGTGGTAGACATTCAACCTTTTAGCTCTCATAGCAGAAGCTGTGTTCTCCCACAGAAGCAGGTTGGACACTAGCAGGAAGAGTACTGTCCCTGTTAAAGAAGAAGAGGAGCCATGCTAAAGCATTTTCCTATAAGGCTCTCAACAGCCACCCTGTCTAAGGAAAGTGTAAGATGTCCTCTGTACCGTTTACAAATTAATACTTTTTGGATGTGTGGAGGGATAACTTTTTCTGTGTTTTAGATTTAGCTAAATAATTATACCTGCACAGGTTTATAGTTTGCAAGGAAAATAGAAGACTTCCTGCATCATTCTATTACTCCTAAGAATGCTTCTATATTTTTCCAAACATTACTTTCTACCTTAACTTAAATCTGATCTAGGATGAGCTAGTCTTTCTCTCCAGGTAGGCTAATGTCTTGATGGTTTCTGGTGATGTTCAGTGTAAAATTTTCACCAGTTTGTCATGAATACAGTGGCAGATGCCAGCATTTTGGGCACTGACATGGCAAGGAGAGTGCCGATCATTGATTTGATTCATTTTCCTATGTGTTCTAAATAAACACATGATTCTTGGATTGCTGGCATGGAAGATGAAGACAGTTCTCCCATGAAAACAATGACACAGTGTGGATTTTCTATCTTACTATTGTCACCTCATACCTTTGTTCCTTTGCTAAAAACTTCAGAATACCTGCCCTGACTCTAAGCTTTATAGAATCCCACCTGGCATTCTCGTCCTTTATTATCCCATTGCATTGATAAAAATGATGGTGAACTGAGATTACCTGATTTTCCATAGTTCTAGAATCAGTATGTTGAGTCAGAATGACTGTATTGTGAACTTTGCACTTTACTTATGACATCTACACACTTGTGAGCTCTGGCTGTGCATCTTTGTGGCAGGGGCCACATGTGTAGTCCTTAGCTCCAGTGCTGCCTGGAATTGATGGCCTTACATATAAAGAGTGCCATGTTGTCATAGATTGCCTATGAGTTTGAATGTGTCTATTTTATTTCTCCTTGCAGTAGCACATGCCCTTTCAATTTGTGACAATGATCATTGATGATTTCATCATAAATTCGCTTTTCATTATATTTAATGAAACAAAGCTATCACATACTAATAATTTACACTCTCAAAAGGCTGAACAAGTATGTATGTATGAAAATAAAGTCTATCTGACTTTAACCACATTAATCTGAAATATTTCTGATATAAATCTCCAATTTCCACTTAACTTTTAATAGATATGAATAATTATTTAATAAATATTTGGAAATGTCAAATATAAAAGTATGAAATTAGTAAAGGATTATGAATAATAAACCATCTAAACTGAAATATTAAAATAATAGATATATAAAAATTCTATAGAATACAAGTTAATTTTCACATTTTTAAGCTAAAATGATATAATGTGGTCAAATATATTACATATATTTAAGTTTCACAAGAATTTCTAAATTTTTATGTACAACATATATCTCTTTATTAAACTATGCTCATACACATTCTTTATATTTACTATTTGTAGAAATTTCACCAACATGAGTTTTAGAGACTGATGATTTTGGTTTTTTGTTTTATAAAATCTCTATCATTATTCCTAACTCATCATTCTTTTTTTTTCACATTTTTTCATTAGATATTTTCTTCATTTACATTTCAAGTGCTATACCATAAGTCCCCTATACCCTCCCCCCCCTGCCCTGCTCCCCTACCCACCCACTCCCACTTCTTGGCCCTGGCATTCCTCTGTACTGGGGCATATAAAGATTGCTAGACCAAGGGGCCTTTCTTCCCAATAATGGCCAACTAGGCCATCTTCTAATACATATGCAGCTAGAGACATGAGCTCTGGGGATGATTAGTTCATATTGTTGTTCCATCTATAGGGTTGCAGACCCCTACAGCTCTTGGGTACTCTCTCTAGCTCCTACATTGGGGACCCTGTGTTCTGCCCTATAGATGACTGTGAGCATCCACTTCTATATTTCTAGCTCATCATTCTTGAAAATATCATCAAGGCTCTAGAGACAAATACTTAACCCTAGCATTTTTTCTTTTGAAATGGTATTTTTGTTGAATGAAATTGTCAAAGCTGTGTAATATTCACATATGCTAGGCTTGTCTGTATCAGTCTCTTGCATTGGAAATTTCTTTAGATTCATTTAGCTCTAGCAACTTAGAGAAGTGACTGTTCCTGGAAAGAATATTACCAATAGACTCTTTATGTTCTTGTTTAAAAAATTCTTCATTTCTGCAATTTTGAATTTTAATTATACCTTAATTTGTAACTGTTCTTTGCATGGGGGTTGTAAAGAAACATTCCTGGTTTCCACTTACTATGTACCAGGAACACTTTGATTTTCTTATCACACCAACTAAGAGAACCCAAAACATCTTAAGACATTAACATGTGTTTTCTAAGGAGAAGGAAGAGTCCTCTTTAAAAATTACTGGTCTAGGAGTTTACTGTGAAGCAGCATTTTAGAATAATTAAGAAAAAGTTTCTCAGATCTATGTTCGCTTACTCCCGGTAATCCATGAAAAACAAAAAAGGGTAACTCTTCTCAAATAAGGTACCAATGACATTAGAATCATGAGCCATTCATACTGAGCTTTGTAAAACAATATATTTCTTAATCTTATCTAGGACAATATGAGTAATAGCAATACTTACAGGAGGACCATTGCGGAGTCAAAGACAGATGCATCTCTGAGAGGTCTCACTGCAGCTTGGATACCCAAGGAGGATAGCTTCTTCAGTTGAGGCTTGCCTTCAGTTAACTTTCCACCTCCTATATACTCTATCATACCACCTTCAGGCCATACACTACTAGGGAACTGGAGGAAGGGTATCCAGAATTCCAGAATCCCAAATGAGACTCCTGTGACTGTACTCCCTCAGGGTATTGTAACTGTAACCGTGTCATAGACCTAGTTATATATGCATTTCTTTACCTAGTTCATGACAATGGCTAGAGTAGAAATTATATTAAAGATAAACACAGGGAGAATTATTATTATTTTTTTTTAGATTTTTTTCTATAGTTACAGCAACTCTGTAATATTCCCAGAACTTTAGTGGTATGATATATGTATTTTATCAGTTTCCTAACATTTGAATATCAGACAAGAATATTTTCAATAATTTAATCTTTAAGAGTATTTGCCAATATCTAGGCAACAGCGTAAGGTGCTTAACTCTCTATACTAGGTTGCAAGGAGGATATTTGGCTGCAAAATTCATTAATAACATAATTTAATGAGTGCATTATATCTGTTTAGTGAAACAACTGTAATACCCTTCCCATTTGAACCTAGTGCATCCCTTGTCTGAATTTTTAGCCATTGTAGTGGCTGGAGAAAACATCAGTTCCTCCTATACACCTAGATTTAAATCCAACCAGGAAGAAGTTGACTCTTTACTTCACAGCTACATTACTGTTGAGTCAAAGATCACAGTTTTTATGAATTATGTCAGTAAGTGGTAGATTAGGTCCTTTAAGATACTTGACCCCAGTATCAGAATGAGTAGCTATCTGGCATCATGAAATTCACAGATTATAGTAGGACCTCCAGCTCAGTCTCAGCTTTTTTTTCCCCCACTCTATAGTCATGTTTGTTCAACATTAACCTCTAACGTTTTATTTATGTCATAATGTAGCATAAGTGGCAGCGACCTGTATGGAGTGATGGATCATAGGGACCTCTTTCCCTAACATGGCATAGGAAGCCAACCACTCTTTGCTGGTATTCTTCAGTAAGTTTATGCCTTGCAAGAATATGTCTCTCTACCATGTCTGCTATGATTTCTGTTCCTCTAACAGGATTTCCATATGTATGCAATACTGGATGTTAGTATATAGTGCATAACCACTTGCAAATGAAAATTTTTTTTCAACTTTTATTAGATATTTTCTTCATTTACATTTCAAGTGTTATCCAGAAAGTTCCCTATATCCTCCCCCCTCCCGGCCCTGCTCCCCTACCCACCCGCTCCCACCCCTTGGCCCCGGCGTTCCCCTGTATTGGGGCATATAAAGTCTGCATAACCAAGGGGCCTCTCTTCCCACTGATGACCAACTAGGCCATCATCTTCTATATATGCAGCTAGAGACACGAGCCCAGGGGGTACTAGTTAGTTCATGGTTATTCTTCCACCTATAGGGTTGAAGACCCCTTCAGCTCCTTGGGTACTTTCTCTAGCTCCTTCTTCCTTGGGAACCCTGTGTTCCATCTAATAGCTGACCGTGAGCTTCCACCTCCATGTTTGCCNCACATTTTGATCTTCCTTCTTCTTGAGTATCATGTGTTTAGTAAATTGTATCTTGGGTAGTCTAGGTTTCTGGGCTAATATCCACATATCAGTGAGTACATGTTATGTGAGTTCTTTTGTGAATGGGTTACTTCACTCAGGATGATGGCCTCCAGATCCATCCATTTGTCTAGGAATTTCATATATTTATTGTTTTTAAGAGCTGAGTAGTACTCCGCAAATGAAAATTTACTTCCTCCAAGGGTGTCTCATTGGAGAAATGAACTACTCTTAAGGGTAGGCTGCATAACCAACAGAAAATGAGCTCGATGGCATCTTTTGCAGTTTCTTGCATAATCTTTCTTTTCATTTAAACTACCTTAATAGTCCTCCAATTACTCAAACCAGATTAAAATTTTCATTTTTCAATTTTAGTCGTATTATATTTTCAACTTATTCTAGAATGTGCTGGTTTCCCATTGTCTTATACAATAAATAAAAGCTTTCTAAATTCATATATATTTTACTCTGTAATAAAACAAAAACAAGTTTTTTCATTATCACCATATAGTAATGTGTGGAGCATAAAATTATGGTAGATTTCAAAGGGTCACTAAAAATGATCATTAAGTACTGACTTTTAAAGTATTTCATATTTATATGTATATTATAATCCCAGCTTCTTTTCCTGAATAGGGTGTACCTATGTCACAAAGAGATTCAAGATATTTGATACCTAGCATCAATTCCTAAACTTATCTATCAGATTCTATCAAACCTTTAAAAAAATCTCATTTCATAAGCAGCCTTATATGTTAATAGACTATTGGAATGAGCAAATAGTTCTCAAGTAATGAAGATTAAATGACCAGTAAACACCTGAGAAAATGTTCAGCATCACAAATCTACTGAACTATGCAAATTAAAACTATATTAGGACAAGATGTGGTGGTGTAGGCCTTTAATCCCAGCACTTGGGAGGCAGAGGCAAACAGATTTCTGAGTTCGAGGCCAGCCTGGTCTACAAATTAAGTTCCAGGACAGTCAGGGCTATATAGAGAAACCCTGTCTCAAAAAAACCAACAAAACAAAACAAAACAAAACAACCACAAAAACTACATAAGGTTCTTTCTCTCTGCAGTCAGAATTGCAATCATCAAGGAAACTTAGCAAATGCTGGCAAAGATTTGAATAAAATGTAACAATTATGCACTATTGGTAGGAACATAAACTATTCTAGCCCCCGAGGAAATCATATTCAATCTCATCCAAGAAACTAAATTACAGATATAAATGACTCTTGTTAGGAGATTTGTGGAAAAGACTCCAAATTACAGACCTACTTGTGCACCGGTGTTCACAAAATCACTTTTTTTTTTTTTTTTTTTTAGCAAAGTGATAAAAGCAACCATAAAAGAAGAATGTCCTGAGAGATGATTGTGTAAAGTTGTAGAAGTGCACCTCAGTTACAAAGGAGACCTCATAATAGTAGAGATGACAGGAGTATGGGGAAAGGCTATGGATATGGAGGTAAGTTGGCCTAAGACAGTGACTATATGCATTTGACAAGCAGCAGAGGTAGACAGGAAGAGCTTCCCAAACTCTTCAGAGTTCAAATGATTTTTATCAATAGCATCAGTTACTAACCCTGGAACTCTGCATTATCCAATTTGTTCTCTGATTTGATCAATTTTTGCTATGCCACAATAGCTCTTTTTTTAAAAAGAGGAATGTTTCTTTTGTGTTTTTCTATTTTTATTTTATTTTATTTTATTTTATTTTATAGTTTCTTACAGTTAAAGTATAGCATTGAGATAACAGTGTTGAGAGTGTTGAAATCTGTGAAGGCTTTAATGGATGGACTGAATACAATTTGCATAATAAGATAGTTATAAGCAGTAAGAAGAAAGGGTGGAAAGTGGTGACTTCAGTGTTATATAGATTTATGTCGAGTTGATAGGGGTTAGAGTTGTAATAGTACTTGATTGTCAACATGACAGAAATCTATAATAATTTTGGAGTCAGGCCTCAAAGCATGTATGTGAGTAGGATTCTAGACAGGGTTATCTGAGGTGGGAAGACTAATGTTAAATGTTAGTGGTATTATTCCAAGGACTAGAACCCAACACCAAATTAAAAGGAGAAGGCAAATGGAGCAACAATATTTACTATGATTTCCTTTCTAATTGTTAATGCAATGTGACCAGCTATTGCACATTACCTGCGAGGGTGAAAATCTCCACACATACTCCCAAAGAAACATGTTCCTTTATCCATTTTGAGTGATAGATAGATAGAGTCTGTGTCAGCTAAGAGATCTTCACCCTGGCAAATACCCCGTCAATTTGATAAATCGTGAAACTTTTCTTTCTACTTATGGAGTGGTTCAGTTGGGTAGTTTCATTGTGCCCTTGCTTACAACAATTAAAGCAGATTCCGTGTAGCTTCTTAACATTTAATCTTGTCGGACTTTGAACTATGTTTAGTTATATTGCTTTTTGGTGGCGATTTTCCCATAGCCTTTTCCTTTTCAGTCCTAACTGTGAGACTGAGGTCATGTTTGAGTCTGATTCTTAGGATCATTTCTTACTGTTTCCGCTTTTCCCCCATTAGTTTCTCAAAGTGACTTTTCCATGCCCATGCTACAATTACAGAGACACTCCTGAGTTTCTTTCAGTACTGTAAATTCTTCTTTCTTGGGCTGTGCGTGTCTACTTTGTTGTGTTCGCATTAAGATTGCTATGTAAGGCTGGGAATGCAGCTCAGTTTGCAGTTCTGAGAGCCATGATAGCCTTCTATGATCAAATGTCGATCCATTCAGATGACGGGCTTTACCCCGGATACTGGACTCTATGACAAACCGACAGGAAACTGAGGTCCCAAGGGCAAAAAAGATTCAACCTAAACATTACATAAGCCTGGCTTACGTAAATGCTCCAGGTTTGACCGGGAGCCTCAAGGTGAATCAGACTGAAAGGGAGCAGAAGGCCAACAAAGATTGACGTAACAGCGGAAACTGAGGGCAACATCACTTCTCTGATGGTTAGATGTACGTACCAGTTCAGCTAATGGCGCATAGCTGCCTCTTAGTAAACTTGGTGGTTCTACTGGCAGTTCGCAGGTTCATGGAACACAAAAGAAGAGGAAGATTTTGTAAAGACTTCAGAGTTCCAGATGCTACTACAACTTGACCCATCAAACAGCAGATTTGCTGGCCTCTTGTGAGGTTGAATCACCTCCTTACACTGAACCATCTGCTCCTAGCAGAGAGCTCCATTGGCATCAGGATCCAAGACTTGAGCAATGGATACAGTGATAAGGGTGTGTTTCTTATCCCAGTCTCCAAGGCACCAGACCTCAACCTCAGACAGAAATTTCTTCCTGCAGCCATTTCCAGGTTCCAGACACGGTGATCACCCAACGATCCAGAGACCTGGCTGAGATCTGGAAGTCAGTAGAGCTAACGAAGTTCTACACTCCTGCAGACTTGCTCTGGAATAGATGTCTCCTTATCAGAATGACTAGACTTTCCAAAGTATGATCAGTAACACTCTTAAGAGTTGTAAAGGCTTCAGGTACCTAATATAGCAGCTACTGAGAGTTCAACGTCCTTTAATTTAAGTCATATATATATATATATATATATATATATATATGGTTTTTGAGACAGGGTTTCTCTGTATAGCCCTGGCTGTCCTGGAACTCACTTTGTAGACCAGGCTGGCCTCGAACTCAGAAATCTGCCTCTGCCTCCTGAGTGCTGGGATTAAAGGCGTGCACCACCACACCCTGCTCATTTAAGTCATATTTGGCAATCACTTTTAAGTAATTTTATGAGAATTGACAATAAGTCCCCCCCCCCCATATATATCCCTTACTGTCTGTCTGTACCATTCTTGAAGGAGGGCAGAATGAGAACCTAGTTAGAGTTAGGAAACATACTTCATACAATATTTTATTACTAGGATGCAGGCAGTATTGAATGAATACAGATCACAGCACCATATAAATGGGGTACCTTGGCACATACCTATAATCCCAGCACTTGGGTGATGTGGGCAGAAATTTCTTGAGTTCAAGGTGATATTTGGCTAAATAGTGAGTTAAAGGCAGGTTAGGCTACCTCCGACCTTTCAAGACAAAATAATAGAAAACAAAAATCAGACAAATAAACATTAAAAAAAATAATTTCTCTGGCTGTCTCCAGGTTTTGTCCTCATGAAATGTCTTTAACAGCCCTCCCCTCTTCATCTGTAATAATTTTGTTCTGAATACTTTATCAGACATTAATATGGCTGTATTTCAATTTCTGGAAAATGTATGCATGTGATTCCATCTGTCTATTGTCATAATTTTTTTTTTACCCTGAAGATGTTTCTACACATTTGCATCATTGGGCCTAGTTGTGGTTTAACTGGCAAACTACTCTCTTCTACTACTTCTTCACTGTGTAGCTGGTTCTGTTCTTGCAGAAGACAAGTCCTGTTTTCATGTTCTCATGTCTACATATGTAGACATGCATACGATGTATGGATTTATCTCCATTCCCTGCTGTGAAATCACACTCGTCTTTCTTCTTCTGCATTATTCTGTCACACTTGTCCCTCCCCGTTCCTTTTAGGATTACATTCTCTTCCAGTTTCTCTTTTTCGTGATATTTACACATGTGTTGATATTTAAATAGAAATCCACACATGAAAGAAAACACGCAGTATTTATATTTCAAAATTGCCGCAATTTCTTTAACATGTAGATCAACCCATTTTCCTAGGTAAGCATAATTGTATTTTTAGGACAGAATTGAATTCCATTGTGTATACAGACCATATTTTCCCTTTTTTGTTTATTTGTTGATAGACAGGTAGGGTGGTTCAGCTTCTTTTGTATTGGAACAGCACAATAAAGGTGGATGTATAATTACCTCGGTGCTTTCCTTGTTTGCCTCTTTGTTGCTGTGATAAACACCACAGCCAGAAGCAACTTGCAGAAGGAAGGTGCTTATGTAATATTTAAGTTATAGTCTATCAATGAAAGGGACCAGGTGAGCAGCTCAGTGCAGGAGCTTGAAGCAGAGTCTGTTGGTCACTGCCTTGCTTTCAGGGTGATGTTGATCTACTTTGCTTAGATGGCCCAAACCAATCCGCCAGGGGCAGTAGCACTCACAGTTGCATAGGCCCTCCTTCATCAATTAACACTCTCAAAAATGCTACCCAAGAAACGCCTATAGACCAGTCAGATGGAGGGAAATTTTCAATTCATATTCCTTTTTCCCAGGTGTCCCTAATCTATGTCAAATTAACAAAAATAACTAGTGCATATGCTGACCTAGATTCACACACACACACACACACACACACACACAGAGAGAGAGAGAGAGAGAGAGAGAGAGAGAGAAGAGAGAGACATAGAGAGACAAAGAGACACACACAGAGAGAGACATAGAGAGAGAGAGAGAGACAGAGAGAAAGAGAGACAGAGAGAGTAATATACCTGCCCCAGATGTTAGAACATCATGAAATGTCTGCGTATTCTTCACTATACTCACAGTGATTTCGTAACTTGCAGTATCACTTTATGTGTCCACCCTCAGCTTGGGATTCTTCTTGTTTCTTGTCCTCCCACATCGTGATCGGCACGGTCCCTCATTCATTTTCTGATTTGCAGCCATTCTGGGATTGGATGAGAGGGAATATCGAAGAAATTTTAGTTCGAATTTTCCTGTTTGCTAGAGGGAATATTTTTTCAAATATTAATTTTTCTCTTTGACAAATATTCATATAACACATGTGGAGATTTGACTGGATGATTATTTTTTGTGTTTGTTTTTTTAAAGTTATGTAAAATGTCTAGATTCACGTCAGACATATTAGTAACTATTTTCTCTCATCTTGTACACTTTTATCTTCCCTCTGCACAGCATTTCTCTTTTGATGTAAAGAAGTTTTTAAATTTTATATAATCCCATTTGTCTTTGGATGGGGGGGGTGATAAGTATGACTTGCTATTATAGTCCATGAGTGAAAAATCCTTATTTCTGTGTGTAACTTGAAATGTTTTAACCTTGTAGCTCTTGGTTTTAGGTCTTACAATCAGGTCTTTGACATATTTTGAACTGAGTTTTTTATGGGTGAGAGAGACAGATCTGGATGTTTTGTTCTTGTTCATTTATTTTTTTCTTCTATGTTAGAGAAAGATTCTTCAGTGCTCTTTGTTGGAAAAGCTCTTTCTCCAATGTGTGTTTTGGAATATATATTGAAACACAGTTTGTGTGTGTACACATGATTTTCTTCCTGGGTTTTCTATATTCTACATGCCTGAGTTTGTACTAGTACCATGAGTTTTTGTTACTAAGACTCTGATTTTTTTTAATGCAAAATGGTTATAATCATGTATCCAATGCTGCTCTTTAGGTCAAGTTTGCTTTGGCTACTCAGAAGGTTTCAATTCTTCGGGGGATTCTTTTTTTAGGTCTGGAAAGCTTGACATTTATATTTTACTAGGATTCTGTGGAATAGGTACATAATTCTTGGCAAAACAAGCATGTTCCCAGTGTCACTTGTGCTAATCTGTGGACATGAGAGCTCTTCCCATCTTGTAGTATTTTTAGTCTGTTCTTCAATTTGTTTCTCCATTAACTTAAAAATTTCTTAGCTTAAGTCTTTTATACCCTGCTCTGACTTATTCCTAGTTAATTTAATTTACTTTGGAGCTATTGTAAATGTAATTTTTTTCTGACTATATTTTAGGAAAATTTATTATTGGCATTTAGGAGCACTACCAAGACCTACTAAGTTTTTGGTTGATTTTATGTCTTGATACCTTCATATTTTTTTTTTCTGAGCTTCAGTTTTTTTTTTCCAATTTTTTATTAGATATTTTCTTCATTTACATTTAAAATGCTATATATACCCCTATACCCTCCCCCACCTCCGCCCTGCTCCCCTACCCACCCACTCCCACTTCTTGGCCCTGGCATTCCCCTGTACTGGGGCATATAAAGTTTGCAAGACCAAGCAGCCTCTCTTCCCAATGATGGCCGACTAGGCCATCTTCTGTTACTTATGTAGCTAGAGACATGAGCTTTGGGGCTACTAGTTAGTTCATATTGTTGTTCCACCTATAGGGTTGGAGACCCCTTCAGCTCCCGAGCTTCAGTTTTTAATAGAGATATATTTACATATATAATCATCTTTTACAAAAAACGTCACCAAACAAAAAATTAAAATAAACTTAGAAAACAAACAATAATAATCACTCCTTCCCCAATCAAACAGGAGCAGAGATGTGGTTAAGGCACTGTCCTTAGAGCAGGTCTGGGTTTGAGCTGAGGAAGCATGGGTGACTGAGGTGTTCAGCCATAGTATTGCTTGGAGGCTTGTACAGTCCCATTGACTAGGTCAGTGGGTTTGTTGTGCATGAGGCATTTGGGATCTGGGAGGCATTTCGAGGGTTGTGTGTTGGTGTAGGTAGGTTCTGAAATGCTTTCCATACAGAGAGTCATAGAGGGAGGTCTGAAATTAGCAAAGGGAGAGGCCTTGGCAGCTTGACAGATCTCTGAATACAAAGTCAAGGCAGCAGGACAGGGTAAACTCAGAAACAGTTACAGGATGGTACTGAAGCAGGTGGCCAGGTCCTTCTGCCTGCTCTTCAACAAAGAGCCCAAATACCAGGCAAGGCAGCTCTTCCAGACTCCTTTCCCTCATCCAGGGATACTTGCCTGCCAGGGTCCCCTGCCTGCCTGGGTCGAGTTCTCTTGAGGAAGTGGGCAAAGATTCGGCGAGTGACAAACAGACACGACACACAAGGGAGTGTGTAATATCTGAGTGTATTGTGTCAAATTGAGTATCAGACTTTTATACAGAAGAAAATAGTGAGTTAGGTAACACATCTTCAAGGTACAATGAGATCACAGGATGCTTAATGATTCTTACACAAGGCAGAGGAATGCAGTCACAGAAAGGACCGACAGGAACTGGGTAATAAAACAACTGAGACAAAATCAGCTCTATCTAAGGTCAGTTATGGTTTTAGGAGCCAGGTGTGAGGTCTTAACAGTCCCAGGGCAAGGGCATTCACACCCAAGTCATGATTCTAATTAAGGAATTCCGTTCTAGCTAACCTTCTCATGAATAATGCAATCCTCTAAAACCACAGCTCAATCTATTTCCTAAACCATTGTAAATTCCTGTATATGGGAGTGACTCAAGTATCTCAGTCTGGTTCCTTCTCAAGTCACAAACCTCCTTATTCTTAGGTAGTGGTGAATTCCTCTGTAGGGCAGTGACTCAGCTGTTCATGCTCAAGGTTGGATCAAGGACTGCCTAGAATCTAACTTAGCTATATGTCAAAATATGAATTCTTAGGAGCACTTATAATGAAGCAATATTAGGAGAAAGCACACAGATCTGTTTACTAACTAAATCAAGGACGTTGGAGCATTCTTTATACAGGATGCCACAATTCCAGGAGACTAAAGTCCCAGGCTTTTTGCCCTGGGACAGCGCCTAGACTTTTCAGCCTGTCACGCGGGTTGCTACTGGAGTGGATGTAGCAGATACTAATGCAATGGCTGCATTTTGGAAGTCCACCAAACCCTTGGCCTCCTCTTGGAACTAACAGAAGGCACCAGCCACTGTAGAAGGATCTGAGAGCTATAGCTGCCGGCCAAATGTCTCTTGGCTGATCATTCTATTTCAGCCTGGCTCTGCCCCCATGTCCATACAGCCAGGGGACAGCTCAGCCTCTGTAACATCTTTTCTAGTTCTCAGGGCTAGGGCTTCAATGTTACTTTCAGCTGGACCCACCATGGCCATCACAGCTATGCTCTCTACAAACTCACATTCAGGGCCAAAATGCTCAGCACCTGTGCCATGACTCTCTGGACATTGTTGGCATAAAGGGTGGAAGCCCTTACTCTCTTCAGGACTGGGCTAATATACAGGAAGGAACTCTACTTCCATGATGCTTCAGGGACAAGAAACTGTGAACCATAGAACCTTGAGTCCTTCCTTACTCAGCTGGTAGTGTCCAGATTGTTGGGGTATCAGATGAGGATGGGATGCACAGGCATGCATTCAATGAAGACTCCTGCTTTGAACTTCAGCTAAACTTTCTTGTTGAAACAAGTGTCTTCAGAAAAAAACAGTGCCTGAGACCATTTGCATCCTGAGGTAACCCGCCTTTGGACCTCTTCAAACACTTGACTTGTTGGCATTGAGAAGGTGGGACATTCAGGGAAATTAGGCTGGCTTGCTGAATCAAAGAAGGGCTCCAATGACAGGCACAGAAAAATTCTCAGCTTGAGACACACCTTGGTTTTTAGAAAAATCAAAGATCAAAGATCAAAGAAAGTTGAGAAAGGGAAGCAGCCAGAACAGAGTCTTCAAGACAAGAAGTCCTCTGGGCCTGAATATAGATCCAGAGGAAGCCACACAGGAAAAATAATGTAGGTGGCTCAGGCTAAGAATCCCACTGTGGCATCCATCCATCCATCCATCCATCCATCCATCCATCCATCCATCCATCCAGTAATTTTTTCTGAAACTGACCCTCAGTGAGACCTGCTACGTGGAGCCATGTGAAAAGCAAGAAAAGAAAGGACAATAAAAGTGAGAAGCACTTGGATTGGGGCCAACAGTATTCACAAGAAGCAGAACTTCTCTCTTGAGGCCACAAAGGTGTAACTCATGGGAATGTTGAGGTCTAGTAGTTGGGATTTAGGGGGCACAGGGCTCAGGACTTTCCTGGCTTATGGTGGGAGAAGTTGGAGTAGTGAGGACTCCCCTACTTCCTGGCCTTTGGCAGAGCAGAACCCATTTAGAAAACATTTATTCTCTTAAAGAAGTGGGGCCATATGAACTTTTAAAACAAACTTTTAAGAAAGCTATTCATAATAGCCAGAAGCTGGAAAGAACCCAGATGTCCCTCAACAGAGGAATGGATACAAAAAATTTGGTACATTTACACAATGGAGTACTACTCAGCTATTAGAAACAATGAATATATGAAATTCCTAGGCAAATGGATGGATCTGGAGGGTGTCATCCTGAGTGAGGTAACCCAATCACAAAAGAACTCACATANTACATTTTTGGGGGATTTTTGTCATGGATTCTTTTTTTTTTTTTACTAGGTCTGACATTCACCAAAGCAGCTAAATTGCATACATTTGTGGGAACCCAATTGTACCTCTTCTTTCCTGTGATCTGCTCTATTTGTATTCTCCAAGGAACTCTGCTTTAAGGCCAGCAAAATTGCTGCATTTTCCTGTTTATTCTTTTTTAAAAACGACCAATATTTTAGCATCCTAGTAATCTCATTTACTCTCCAGTTTCTTAGACTCATATAAATGTCCCATCGTAAATGTGACCCTAGGCTGATGTCCTAGCTAGTGAGTGAATTGCTATTCTAAAGAGAAGCACTTAAATCCCTCTCTTCTTCTATCAGATTATCATCATGGTGCATTTACAAAAGAAGTGTGTTTTTCAAACACACAGAGAAGGTTAGAAGCGCTCAAGCTTACTTCCTATTTTTTTTTAAAAGCTCCTGAGTTCTACCTATCAAAAGAATGAGCTCAACAACAATGGGCCTAAGAGCATGTTGATTGGGCTGTCTCCTATTGTCTAGAAATCTCTGTAATATCCATGATGTGTTCTTAAAGACAGAGTGGAGATACTTTTATGATGATATAATAGTGAGATGAACCTATAGTATATGTTGCTTAGAATCAAGTGACAAACAGCTACCCTAAACGAATCATGACTCTCCAAAGTGAATAAAGAAAACATCTACTTTGCTTAAACTATAATCATTTATGATAAAGGACATTACTTGGGGCTTGAAATTAATCTGACAAGTCTTTCCTACTGCCTGTTTCTACCCATCTGTACTTCTGATTCACGATGAATCTAACTGAACAAGAAGAAAGTTAAATTTGAAACTTGGGAGGGGCTCAGTAGTGATCCAGTTTAGTGGATAGTTACAATGCACAGGATTCTACTGTATAAGCTGGCATAAGTACTTCTTTAATTTTCCTTTAAAAGTGATGGCATAAGAACAGATTGTAAAGTAGAAAACAGATGACAGAGCAGTGGAGTTGATATGAAAAATGTACCCATGGTATTTCTCCTGATGAAGACTCCCTAACTTGTCAGATACCCACTAAAAATCACCAGAGTGCCCATGACAGGCACTTGTCTCTTAGGGAATTCATTTTCAGCACCAATATACAATAAATTGTTGATATCATGCCATAAATCAGTGATGACAACCCTTCAGAATTTCTCATATAGGACTAATTCTCACATACTCAATTGGGAAGAAAATTTAGAACATCGAAGGAGTGTTATAGGAACTGCTTATTCCACCTTTCCTACTGTGTCATTTCAGCAACCAGATTAGGAAAAAGTACCAAATAATGTCCTGATGAGATGAAGTTGAAAGAATACAGAGAGCCTTGTTAGGTTTAGTGTGAATAGAATACTGGGCAAGTGTCTAAGATGATACTAAGGAGAAGACTTTTTGTTATGTTGTACAGAAATGTTAAATGACGTTGTAGCAATAAAAGTCAAGATAAAATTTATTTTGCTAATGCTGTTGTCAAACAGATGAAGTTACACTCCATGGTGTCACCACCCCATTGCTATACAGCTGCTTGCCAGATTCCAGTAATAACGCTACCAGGATTCTTGAATCCTAGTTCATAAGACATGGATTTCTGTCTTTTTCTTCTGCCTAACCTTCCTTCAGGCAACTGCCAAGATTCAGAGTGTGTTTGTTCTGTTGTTTTTCCTCCAAACATTAATAAAGTTGTTCTCATACTTACTTCTGAGACTGCTAAAGAATTCTTTTCACAAGACTAAGAACCCAAGAGGAGTATTTAGTTTCCCTAGTAATATCATGAACAATAAGATTTGTCTGACAACCACAAGCCACTAAAGATCAAAGAGTGAAGGAAGTCACAACCTTATGTTTCTTGGAATCAGAAGGCAAGCTGAGCTACCCCCAAACATCTCATCTCTCCTGACTTAATGAAGACAGTGTCTTTTTGGCTTATTCCTTGATTGTTGAGTAGATAAAATGATTCATTCATAGGGTCAAATTGAGGGAAACTGTGACATCATTCCTCAGCTGAATGCTTATGAAGTAATTGATTTTCAAAAACCCTAGCATCTAGTGAACAGAAGAAATAACAATTTTAGAGAACCCAAGAGGGAAGTAGGAGTGATGCCATGCTGTTTCAAAGCCTGTTGTGATGAGGGACTTTCCTCCCTGCTTCTTGGTAGAAGCTGCAGTTTGAATTAATGTCTTTCAAAGTGAGAGGAGAAGCAGAAGAGACAGAAAAAGACACCATATATGGTAGAGTGGCTTACTGTGAAAGACACTGGACTCTGAGTCATCACTACTGTGTGTGTCTAAAGAAATAATTATTGTGTCCTATGAGAGAGAGGAACCTGGCATTCTCAGCGAATTAATTTTGCATTCCAATCGTTAATAAATATTCACTATCATGTTAATAATGTCAAAATGTTCTCATGTCTCCCAACTCTCTGTCCATATATCAGAAAATCAAAGGAACAGAAACTAACATGTAAAAGGGGGGAAGAAAGGTCATGGAACTGCTAATCCCTGTCTTCCTGGATTTGTGATCTCAGCCATCAGATGATGAGGGGACAGTACTAAGCATGGTGAGTGTGAGATGCAGGGAATGAGGGGAGAGTGTAAACACTGTGACTATGACATACAGAGAAGGAAGGGGATGCACTAAGCAAAATTATTGGGAGATGCAGTTGTATTTGTGCTAGAAAGTTCATCTGTTTGTAACATTGTTTTCTATCAAAGGTGGTTAGCTTGGCTAGGGCTTATGTTTCTGGAACCTCCTCCTCCCCCTTAATGTTAATTAGCCAATCAGATCAAATTGTGAAATGGAACTCTCACCTCTGAGATACAACACTCTCATGATCTATGGCAGGAATGAAACAGAAGCCATTTTTGCTAAATGTGTTTGCTAGCCTGGTTTGGGTTCTGGTGCAGTGTTTTTGGAAAATTAAATTCCCCTGTTGAGTTACATTTATATATAAAATATTATATATATATATATATATATATATATATATATATATATATATATATTCATACATATACTTAGTAACACATGTTAATAGGCTTCCTTCATACCTAGCATACCAAAGTATGTTCTTACAGGAGCTGACAGATGCACAAGACATGAGATGTTCCTTGATTTTAGACATGTATTTGACAAAAGGACAATGAATAAACAGGTTTTGTTTATCTTACTAAATGAACATTATATGTCCTCAGTCTTTAACTATTCTTTGTGTAGTATGAATTCTGATGTTATACTATTATCCTATATTTTGGAGCAAATCAGTTCTGAATCTTAAATCTTAGGCCTAATAAAAGTAGAACTTTGTGATTGAGATTCAAATAGTCAGGCAATGACTGGGCTAGCATCATCTGTTGAGGTAGTTAGGAATCCATCTTTCTGCCCAAGAAGGTACAGTTTAAACCACTGCAAATAGCAGTTATTTTATTTATTTATTTATTTATTTATTTATTTATTTATACCTATGGTCACTTGATCTTTTTTTCTCTTTATTAGATATTTTCTTCATTTACATTTCAAGTGTTTGTTTCTTTGCTTTTTCTTTATTATATCTAAAATTGGAGATGTGAAGACAAGTGAATCCATTTCTTGAAGATGCTTTAATTACTAGATGTTTCAAAAGGTTTTTCCAGGCATTTGTGCATTTTGACACTGTTTTCCTAGGACTTGTCACTAAGCAACTGGAATCAAATAATCTTATTGGAATCAAATAATATTATTAAAACAAGAAGACAACAGCAGTTGTCATAATAGTTCACATAATAGTTGCTCAAAGAGGCTGTGATATCATTTCCCTTTGCTATCCATTTGCATATTTAAAATAATCATTTGAAGGCGATAGAAGGGTAGAATTGTAAAATATAGGCACTTACTATGTGTTACAGACTTTTAGAGGGGATAAACTCAGAAATGTCAGTAGAGTGCTTATGGAGTTTCTAGTGAAGTGCTAATACTCACGAATGTTATCTCTTCCAGTTACTATTTTCTNCTCACGTTTATTTCATTATATTAGTTAGGGTTGGCATGATGTGGAGACCTGTCATCACATAGAGGGACGGCTGTATAGTGAAGAAAACTGTATAGTATACAAAACTCTGCCAACACAGCTTGCAATAGTAACATATGATAAATGCGATTGTGTTGGCATCACACAAGTTTTTATTAATGGATATTTAAGCATGAAAGTCGATGTCATTTCAAACTTTCCTACAGAGTAGTAAGTAGAGCCATAGGGTAGGTATTATGCAAGGGTCCCATACTGTTAAATTGTCACTTACCAGATTTCACTTATAATTGATCAGCTGTGCAATATAATTTTCCTTTTGTTGTTCTTTTCCCTGGAAGTGTGATTAATATACCTATTATGGTTCCTGTGACAAGCAACAGTATACCAAAGCCAGTGTTTGGCTTTGGTTGAATTTTCTGACTTTAGTAGAATTCATACAAATTGTATGACTGTGAATCTATTCAGTGTGTCTCCCACACTGGCTTACTCCATTCTGGAATAGGAAGGAAGAATTATGGCATCTGTTGAAAACCCTGATTTTGAACCTTAAGGTAATGGTAGATTATGCATTTGGGAAATGATTAAATATTCAATTTCTTGGAGATTCCTAATATAAAAACTAATCGATAATCAGAATGCTAATCCATCTGATGTGTAATTAATTTTAAAAGTTCTGAAAAATGAAATTAACAGGCTAAGGAAATGATCTTTTTACTTAAATTTCAAACATTGATCTTTAGTCATTGATCTATAATTATATAACTCTCAAAGACCCTGGACCCTTCCTAGTTAGCTCTTTTCACTGTCCTAAAAGTTATCATTTGACAAACAGAACTAAAACTGGCATGCTGATACCCTTGGGTCCCCTCTGCAACAAAGCCTGCACCTTTATGCGTGGCCTCTCAGAGTCATCCTGCAGGGCCACCAACCCATCACACACTATCAAGCCTTCAGTGATCTCCATGACCATTCTTGGCTTCAGCAGAGGTACAATGAGAAGGACTCTGAACATGGCCATTTTGCTAACTTGATGTGCTGCCTAAGTTACTTGGACCACAGATTCTGTTTGCTCACACACACACACACACACACACACACACACACACACACACACACACCAAAACAAAACAAAAATCATGTCTCAGGATATTTTTTTCTAATGGCATTGACTGTTTGTTTGTTTTTTTTAAATAACAATTATTCAACTTCATCTCATCTGCTGACATTATCGCAGTATGCTGGCTAGCTTTTTGTCAACATGTCACAAGGCAGAGTCATTTGAGAAGAGAGGATTTCAGCTGAGGAAGTGCTTCCCTCAGCCTGAAATGTAAACAAGTCTGTGAGGGCAATTTCCTGGTTAGGAGGTAGTGCCATCCTAGGGCAGGTGGCACCAAGTGAGTAAGCCACGGAAAGGGAGCCACTGAATGGCACTTCTCCTTGCTCTTGCTTCCCTTTCGACCTCCACCTCCTGCGTGATTTCTGGGCCTGATTTCCCTCAGTGATGAACGGTGATGTGAAACTATAAACCAAACCAACTTCCCTCCCCAATTGGTATGGGTCAATGATTTTATCATAGCAATAGAAACCTAGCCAAGGTACCCAGTGAAACACTGATATTTCATTTGCATGGATTCTGAGTCTAAAATATTACATAGGCAGCCCTGAGAGAATCTATGCTTTCCTCTGAAGCTTCACAAGCCAGTCCTTCATCATCTATACTTTCACCAATATTATCACTATCCCAAGGGCCCACAAAACAGCAACATCATATGACCTGAGCACTAAACATGTTTCCAGACCAAAGATTTCAAATATGTTCATAATCCTTCCCCGACACCACATGGTCAGGTCCACCCCAGTGGTACTTGGCTTCTCCTCTGTCAGGTTCAGTTCTAGTTTGCTTCCTGATGCTGTGAACATCTTGCCCAAAAAGCAACTAGGAAAGGAAATGGGTAATTTCAGCTTGTCCTTTAAATTCCTAGTCCACCATTGAAAGAAATCAGGGTAAGAACTGAAGTAGGAATAGAGGCAGGAATCACTCAGGCTTGCTGACTGGTTTCTTCCCAGCTTCTTTTCTTGTTGCTTCCCATGACGAACTTTGTGTGCGTAGTGCTGCCTATTGTGGACTGCACCATCCTACATCAATTACCCATCACGGAAGTTTCCAGAGACCTCCCCACAGGCCAATCTGATATATGCAACTCTTCAGTTGAGTCTCCTCTTCCCATATGACTTTAATTTGTGTTAAGTTGGCAACAGAAAGTAACTAGCACAAATAAAATTGTCAAAGTTCTGGATAGTTTGAAAAAGATTGTTAGGATGTTATAAATATGGTCCACAAAACAGGGGAATGTAAAAAAAATAAATAAGTAAAATGACAGGAACGATATAAAGTATTTACATTGAGCCACACATGTATGGAATTCTTCATGCCTTTTGGCTTTACCGAATTAACCAGGATAGGCAAGATACAGCCTTTAAAGTGCCCTTACTATAAAGACTGGGAAAATTTTTTGTCTATCTGTACTAGACCTAATTCCTAATTTTTATTATGCCATAATGGAATTGTTTTTAGAATTAATTCATAGAATTAGGATACACACACACACACACACACACACACACACACACACATATATATATAATTTTTATTTATGACTTTTATTTGAGAATTTCACCCATGCTTACATGACCTCATCTTCTATAATTATAATTGTTGTAGATATATAGATATTTCTGAAGCTTGTTGAGTCTGTTTGTTGTGTCTCTCATGTACATGCACTTAGGGTTGGACACTTGGGATTGGAGAAGCTATCAGGGATTCCTTCCCAGTGATGAATACTTATACTTCTCTCAGGGGCTATTGATTGCCAATAGTTCTCCAACTGTGGCGGGGTCTTCTGAAATTTCCTCTATCCTATTTGAGTTATTAATTTCCTTTCACATACAGACCTAGCCTCAATGTCTGCCACTCTATTTAATCACTTTAATTAAATCATTGCTGATTTCTTTTTATTGTATTTTCTACAGGCCCCAAGTGAAGAATACCAATAGAATGTTAACTAAATAATGGAAGGAGAACCAAATCTTTTCCCCATACATGCTTTTCGGTGCCTTGTGTTACAATTGTAAAACAAAGTGCTATTTTAAAAAATAGTAAAAATTTGGGGCTGGTGAGATGGCTCAGCGGTTAAGAGCACCGACTGCTCTTCCAAAGGTCCTGAGTTCAAATCCCAGCAACCATATGGTGGCTCACAACCATCCCTAACAAAAAAATCTGATGCCCTCTTCTGGAGTGTCTGAGGACAGCTACAGTGTACATACACACATATAATAAATAAATAAATAAATAAATAAATAAATAATTAATTAATTAATTAATTAATTAAAAAAAATAGTAAAAATTTAAAATCAAGGTATCTTAGAAAATATTTGACTTCCACTTTGTCTTACCCCACATATTAGTAGCTACGCTTTCCTCTAGCTATGAAGGTACATTGTTTGAAATTCAAATACAGAGGCTTTCTCCTTTGCATATGTTTTATCCCAACTATCCATGTGAAGACCCTTAATGAAAATGCGACAGAAGTCAATGAGTGCACCTACAAAGTTTGCAAACAATCTTGTAGCCTTAGAACGAATCCTTCTAGATAGGGCCTCCTCAACAGTACATCTATGCATCTATGAGAAAAATTGCCTTGTGGATTCATCTTGCCACCCTTGAGTGCTGAGGCCATATTGTCCCACAGAAGTAGGTTTGATCCGGCATCAGGCACACTGTCCCTGCAATGGTAGAGAAGCTAATGCACTAACTTCTCTGAGATTATTCAGAGTCACCTTGTCAGTGGAAGCCTTGTCTGCTCACAGTGCCCTTCTGGTATACACTGGTGTTTTTACAAATGAAGAGTAATAAACATATTTCACTGTGCAAATTTAACTAATTAATTATATTTCCATAGGTTCAGATTTTGAAATGAGAGTGACTTCCTGTATCTTTCCTTTAACTCCCAGAAGTGCTTCTGAACTCTCCTAACATTTGGATCCTAGATTGAGCGAGGGTAAATAGTTTCATGTCTTGTGGGATTTCCCTGATTCTCAGTAATACAACACTCATGAATTTCCAATGTTAGCTCAATATCAATATCATTTTGTACACCAGTGTCATAAGGAGATCAGAGTTGAGACATTCTCTTCTTATTTAAACTTATTTCCTGATGAAAATAAACATATAACTTCTAATTTCATGAAACTGACGGTGAAAAGGATGGGATCACAAAAAAGGAAGTGACAGCCTGGAAGTACCAACTTGGCCCTCTAATATTATTCATTTCATCCTTTGGCAGAAGATTTAGTTTTTAAAAACCATTTTAAATGATTTAATGTGTATAATAGCTTAGACTTTTTATGGTCATAAAGCTATTATGATAAAACGGACTATAAAACTTATGTGATTTTCATAGTTTTAATTTTGTACTCAAGGCAACCACTCACTCACTATGCACCTGAGGTTCTGTAGTGCTAGATATAAAAAACAACACCTTGTTCTGGAAGCCAGCATAACACTGGCCCTAGGGACTGCTCCATATAACACATATAACACATACTTAGAATACTTAGAATACTTCGTTTTTTATAATGATCACTATTGTTATCCCATAAATTTATTTTTACATATGGATAAAAACAGGATTCTAAAAATCTCAATAATTTTCACTTTCAAGGGGATTAATGAACCAACATGTGCCAAGGCAAAAATTTTCTTTGACTTTAGTGACACTAGTTTGGAAAACTTCTGTTCCAAAGAAGTTTTAATAAATGAAGTTGAAGATGTGGAACACAAAATTCAAGTATTATAAATATTTATTCACAGAAATATTCAAAATAAGAAAAATATAAAAACTAGAATAGTTACAATATATATATTAGTATTTAATTAAAAATATGATCATTTTCAAAAAACTTCTTTTAGAATATATTTTGATTGATGGTTTAGTCCTAGGGAGCTCTGGGGTTACTGGTTAGTTCATATTGTTGTTCTTCCTAAGGAGCTGCAAACCCCTTCAGCTCCTTGGGTACTTTCTCCAGCTCCTTCATTGGAGACCCTGAGCTCCATCTAATGGATGAATGTGAGCATCCACCTCTGTATTAGTCAGGAACTAGCAGGGCCTCTCAGGAGACACCTATATAAGGCTTCTGTCAGCAAGCTCTTGTTGCATCTGCAATAGTGTTTGGGTTTGATGGTTGTTTATGGGATGGATAGCCAAGTGTGACAGTTTATGGATGGTCATTCCTTCAGTCTCTGCTCTGAACTTTGTCTCTGTAAGTCCTTCCATGGGTATTTTGTAACCTCAAAATAGAATAAGAAGGATCGAAGTATCCACACTTTGGTCTTCCTTCTTCTTGAGTTTCATGTGTTTTGCAAATAGTATCTTTGGATATTCTTATCTTCTGGGCTAATATCCACTTATTAGCATGTGCATATCATGTGTATTCTTTTGTGATTGGGTTACCTCACTTAGGATGATATATTCCAAATCCATTCATTTGTCTAAAATTTCATGAATTCATTGTTTTTAATAGCTGAGTAGTACTCCATTGTGTAAATGTACCACATTTTCTGTATCCATTCCTCTGTTGAGGCACAGCTGGGAACAGGTCTCAACATGATAAAGGCAATATATATTAATCATCATATTAAATGGAGAAACATCCACAGCATTGCCAAAAATATGAAAATAATAAAAGTCTTGCCATTTTTCCAAATGGTACTTGAAATCTTTGCTAAAGCAGTAAGTGAATGATGCTAAGGAAATGGAAGTTGTCAAAAATATCATATGAAGATGATATAATTCTTTATATAAATGACATTATATAAAAATTAAATACGTTACCAGAAATACTGTAGAACTTATAAAGACACTCAGCAATGTAATAGAATGCTAAAATAACATAGAGACAGTTGCAGCCTTCCTATTTACCAAATGGAAAGAAAACTGAGAAAAAAAAGTCAAAGAAACAAAATCATCAACAATTTCCTCAAACTGAAAATTAAATAAAAAAATCTTGGGATAGAATTAAAAAGAAATATAAGCATTGCACAATGAAAATGTTAAAGCATAAAAAAAAAAAGAAAAGAAAACTGAGGCAGGCACCAGAGGATGGAACACCCCCTCCCCTGCTCATGGATTGGCAGGATTAATAGTGTGAAAATGGCCATCCTACAAAAAACAATCTAGAAATTCAATGTCATCTTCACCAGAATTCCAATAGAATTCTTTACAGAAACAGAAAATTCTTAATTTTTACATAAAAATGCAAAGGACAAAGCAGAGTCAAAACAATCAGGACAAGAGCAAAACAACTGCTAGAGGCATTGTCATCCTAGACTTAAAGTGATACTACAGAGCTATAGTAACGAAAACTATGGTAATAACATAAACACAACAACATTGCTCAATAGAGCAGACATAAAGGCTCAGATATAAATCTAGACACCGACAGCCACATGAGTTTTTGTCACAGAAGCAAATACCAAAACAAAACAAAACAAAACAAAACAGAACAAAAAACAACAACAACAAAAACTATGGAGATTGAGACTTCATCCTCATCACTCATCCTGCAGAAAAACTCAACTCCAAATGCATCAAGACCTTTAACATAAACCTAATACCTCCAGTCTCACAGATGGGAAAATTGGAAGTATGTTTGTAGTTCTATAGTAAAATGCTTTCTGAACAGAGCTCTAACAGTGTACCTGTTCAAACCAACAAGTAACAATGGGAATCTCATGAACCGTAAAAACAATCCTTATGGGAAAGGACACCATTATAGTGAAGGGCCAGCGTACAGATGTGGAAAAATCTCTATGAACCATATGTCTTAGAGACTCTATAGTATAGAGAATTCATATCTAAAATTACAAAGAACACCAAAACTTAAACATTAAGGAATAATACAATCCAATTGAAAGTAGGTCTTGGATCTAAACAGAGTTATCAAGAATGAATATACACATGGCTTAGAAAAAATATAAAAACATTTAACATTCT
This sequence comes from Mus minutoides, assembly GCA_902729485.2. NCBI lineage: Eukaryota > Metazoa > Chordata > Mammalia > Rodentia > Muridae > Mus > Mus minutoides. Next base: position 101,880 of record LR750291.1, on the reverse strand, counting down.
TATCTATTCTGGAAAGGCAAATTGAAGCTACTTTGAGATTTCATCTTATCCCAGGCAGAATGGGTATGATTTTAAAATTTACAAATACTGCATGGATGTGGAGAGAAGGGAAGAGATACTCACTGGGAATGCAAACTGATGAGACCATGGCAGAAACCAGCATGGAGCGTTCTGAACGAACTGAAAGCACTGTATATCACATGGGCACTAATCATACCACTCTCCGGCATACCCACAAAGGACTTCACATTCTATCATGGTAATACCTTATCATATATTTTCATTGTTGCTATATACACAAGAGGCAGGGAATTGAAACAGTATACATTTCCATGAAGGGAGGTATATTTTCACAATGAACTATTACTCAGCTATTAAGTTAGTGGACATTTGAATTTCACAGATAAGTGGATGGAGGTAGAGTATGGTAAGGCAGACACATACACATGCAGAGAGAGAGGAGGGGAGTAAGAGGAAGGAGGGAGAGAGAGAGAGAGAGAGAGAGAGAGAGAGGAGAGGATCCTGTGTTTTCTCTTACTTGTGGATGTTAACATTGAATCTTCAAATATTTGTATTTTGTTAGAAAGCACACAGAGGTCAGGAAATTACTAAGGCAACATGGAGAAGTGACTTTCAAGAAAAGGAAAACAAATCTTTGATATAAAGATTATGGAATTATGGCTAGGAAGGGTTAAATTGGAGTATGGGAGGGCAGCACAGAGCGGAAAATACTGAGGGATAAATAACACAAAAAAACTTTTCAAAGAATTTATATCAAATACTATTGTAGAAGCTTCCTAAATATGCATATACACACATACACAAAAAGGATTAAAAATACTCATTAGACTATAATGGGACAAGAATGTTCCTATTAGTCCAGTCACTACAATGTAAAAAGCAACAAGTCTAGTGCTCAGAATGTTTTACATCTATTGGAGGTTTTGACTAGTGAGGCCCTAAGTCCCCAAACATTACATATTGTTCTCAATGATTTTTGTGACACTCTGAAAGTTGGTCAGATCCCATTTCTGAAGACATCACATACTTGAGTAATAGAACATAAAGACATTAAGCTTGTTCCAAACCAGAATAATCATCATTATGGGTTGCTTTCATAGTATAGCGAGATGGAATGCTCAAAACAGAGGAGAGAAGTAACCATCAATCTATTCCAGCCATGATTTCCTGTGAGCTACAATAATGATTATCCTGGCAAGAAATGAGATCTGGTGCTATAGAGGCATAAACTTATAGGAGCAACCAATCACTTTTGATTGGCTTTAAAGACAGCTTCACAATATGAAATCTATTTTTTATCACCATTGTCTGGCCATATATATCATGAACCCTAGAACAGAGCATAAAATTATAATTCTGTGAAATGAACATAGTACTAAATTAACTCTAAGTGACTTTTGAATTATTCTTATAAATCCACGAATCTCTAAGACCTCTTAATAGAAGGCTGTATTAGTGATTAAGAGAGACCCACAAATATTTAATAGAATAAGAATGAAAAATTATTCAGCTCTAAATCAAATATGTATCATCTTAAAATAATATACATTTATTTCAACATATATAATATAAATATTTATAATATTTAAATTACACACACACACACACACACAGTATATGTGTATATATACTGGCTGGTTTTGTGTCAACTTTACACAAGCTGGAGTTATCACAGAGAAACGAGCTTCCATTGAGAAAATGCCTCCATGAGATCTAGCTGTAAGGCATTTTCTCAATTAGTAATCAAGAGGGTAGAGCCCCTTGTGGGTGGTACCATCCCTGGACTGGTAGTCTTGGGTTCTATAAGAAAGCAAGCTGAGCAAGCCAGGAGAAGCAAGCAAGTAAGGAACATCCCTCCATGGCCTCTGGGTCAGCTCCTGCTTCCTGACCTGCTAGAGTTTCATTTCTGACTTCCTTTGGTGATTAACAGCAATGTGGAAGTGTAAGCTGAATAAACCCTTTCCTTCCCAACTTACTTCATGGTCATAATGTTTGTGCAGGAATAGAAACTCTCACTAAGACTGTGTGTGTGTGTGTGTGTGTGTGTGTGTGTGTGTGTGTGTGTACTCCTGATAACCTGGCAATGCTCCAATAGAAACCCACATATCCAAGAATATATATCCCAGGCAGCACAAATTGGCCTTGATGGGTGGATAAAAAGGAACACAAATTAGGGTGGATAGGAAAGGGGAGTTTATCTAGGAAGACTTTGGGGAGCGTGGGTGAATATGGTCTAATACCTGTTTTATAAAATTCTCAAAGAACTAATACAAATATACTTTTAAAAAATTACAGGCAAGTACTAAAATAGTGTTATGTTTTCAAAGAGGTAGTTTGTTTGAACAAAATTCTAAAAGCTGTATAGATTTACATACTAGCATTCTTTACTATGTCCCTAGAATTAAAAATACAATGGAGTTCATTCGGGTTAATCAGCTCATAGAGAAGATCTATGAAGCAGAAAATTCTACTTTCTTTCTCCTGCACATGTAGAGATTTGACCAATGGCCTCCTGTTTTCTCTTTCCAGTCCATTGTTTCCTTTATTATTTTAACTTTTCAAGATGAATCATTTTCTCTTCCGGAGCCTTCTTTGTCTCTTGAACTTGTATAGACACAATTTTCATTTTCTTTACTAAACAACTGATAAGCTCTTTTTATTTTTTTTCTATTTCAGTACAATTAAGACAGTGTAAACCATCTTTAGACATTACTATGTGACTCCAGGGTAAACAGACCCACATTTGAGAACCAGGTGTTCAAGAGTGTGTTCCATTGTACAATTGTTTTCTATAGCACACCCCTTTAAGCATGTTTCTGGTGTTATTTTTCTGCTTATGCAAAAAAGAAATGTCTATTCATTCAGCATATGGTACAAATGACACCCAAACGGGAACCTTGCCAAACTGTAAAGATGATGCAATCTTAAGTTAAATTAAAGGATACAAGGTGAATAGTTACTTACAGGAACATTGTGGCATCAAAGAGAACAGCATCTCTGAGGAGTTTGAGCTCAGCTTGGCTGAAGGATCCAGGAAGTGGCCTTGATATACTCATGATTTCAGTTAGCTTCATATCTTCTATATAGTACAGCAATAGCATTCCAGAGGAAGCGTTCAGGTAGGTCACAGGCAGAAGTAGTGCTTGAAATTCAAATTGAGGAGCCTTTTACTTTTACCCTTGAAGGAATGCCAACACCCTCATTACCATAAGGACAAAATTAATTGTATCTGATTAGTTTAGCTTATTTTAGGACCATAACTTGAGTCCACATCATGATGTAAATGACCAGAACTATCTTTGGCCCATGAAGACTAAGAATAATCTAATGTCTCAGGAAATATGTCTAAGTTCTTTATTTCCAGATATATTTTCATCAACACTTTTTATGTATAGATGTACTTATGAAATGTTTTCTGAAAATTGAAACATAAGGCTAGATTCCATATCCTAACCATGTTAACCTTTATAAGTCTTTGTTAGTATTTATGAAATACTGTACAGTATGCATTTCTATATACTAGGCAATGAAAGCATTTTGCATTTTGCAAATGCAAATTTTAGGAGGCTTCAGGTATGCAAATTATACTCATTTTAAGGAAAAAAATCATCAAAAGCCTTTCTGTTGGAGCCAAGGACATCTTTGTTTAATGATTTTCAACCACATTGAGACTAGTAAACATGATTTGTCTATGGACTTGATTAAAATCCAAATGTATTTGGAGGAATTTATAGGCATTGTACTACTGTTGCATGAGTCAATACGTCTGGAATGGCTTGATTAGCATTCCAGGTCCTTTAGTAACACTTGATAGCAGTAGCTAGAATAATGATATCTGGAATTATTAAAGGCAACACTGTTGGGTTTTTTACCTTTCTTTCAGTCAGCTCTCTCATTCCATCAGCACATGCATCAGCAGATTGCAAAATATCTTCCATCTATTAGTCTTTGCATGTAATCTACTGGCAATAGTATTTATTTTTTTGGTTGTCATTAGGTAGGGTCTCATCATTGAACTGCTCACAGGGAACTAATGAATCTTGTCTTGAGATATTTCAGTAATTTTGTGGTTATTTTTTGTCCTTTTTAAACCATGCCCCAAGCCTGTTTTCATATTTTTATTTTTACATTTTCTTGGATATTTTCTTTATTTACATTTCAAATGTTATTCCCTTTCCCGGTTTCCTTCCCTCTCAGAAATTCCCTATCCCATCCTCCCTCCTCCTGATACTATGAGTGTGTTCCTCCACCCACCACCCATTCCCACCTCCCCACCCTCAATTTTCCTACACTGAAATATCTGTTGAGCCTTCATAGGAACAAAGTCCTCTCTTTCCATTGATGTATGACAAGGCCATCCTCTGCTACATATGCAGCTGGAGCCATATGACTTTGTTGATGGCTTAGCCTCTGGGATTTCTGGGGGTCTGGATGGTTGATATTGTTGTTCTTCTTATGGCGATGCAACCCACTTCAACTCCTTCAGTCCCTTCTCTAGCTCCTCTATTAGGAACCCCATGCTCAGTCCAATGGTTGGCTGCTAACATCCACCTCTGTATTTGTAAGGCTCTGGCAGGACCTTTCAGGAGATAGCCATATCAGGGTCCTTTCAGCATGCTCTTCTTGGCATCCACAATAGTGTCTGAATTTACTAACTGAATATGGTATGAATCCCCAGGTGGGACCGTCTCTGGGTGGCCTTTCCTTTAGTCTCTGCTCTACGCTTTATAAGTGCTTTGTTACTTGTCTTTTGGGAAAAGGTTTGCTAACTCTGTCGAAGGTTAGATGTTGTCTTTGTGCACTAGAACTGTGTTTATTCCTTTGAATTTTCTAGAAGCTCACAATTAATTGATTGTCTTCAGTGTCACAAGGCATATTAGATTTATGAAAAGGGTAAAACTATAAAATCTATAGACTCATTAATGAACTCAATGGAATATGTTTTATGACAAGATTATAGGTTTAGTGGTAAATGAGTTGAAGATTTTGGCTTAAAATTTGTGTGGTTATATGTTATGTTGACAGGGGTGAGATTTGTGAGGGCTCATATAGATTTCATTCACCACAGGAACAGGTTCAAAGCTCAGACCTGAATCTCTTTCTACCTTTACTGAGATGTTCTACTTATATCGCAGGTGTTACATGTAGTCCTTTGTAAAATTTTAACTAGAAACTGCATTGAATCTACAGCTGATCACCAAAATATTTCTTTCTTGAGAGTCTTTTCTTGACGTTTCTTTTTAATCCCATCTAAATTGACTTATTGCATTATAGACCCAATTTACTGTCCAGTTCCTGTCAATTACTGATGCTAAGGTCTACCATAGCCTTTCCTGCTCCTCTGGGGTGACACAGAAAGAAAAAGAGGTATTCTAAAGAAAAGCACGTCAGTTCCTCCTTGAACCTCTTGTGATATGACAATGTTTAAATTCATAAGGTTAGTTTGTTCACCAGGTACAAAGCAGTTGGGAATAAATATGCAATACTCTTCTATTCTGTATCATCAAAGGAATGAACAAGTAAGCAAGAAGTCGGCCAAGTGCATACTTTAGTCAGAATTCTGTGTAGGTATCATAAATGGGCACCAGATTTTTTACTTTTCATAATCATCAAATTTGCAATAGAAATTATCAAAATGTATTCAAATGGTTATGACACAATAAAATAATATCATGTGCTTGTTTTTAAGCCACAGAATCCACTTAGTACTGCTAGTATGCACATGGATGTGAGGCTGTGCACTTGAACTTTGGTATCCTATCAGAACTATAGCCATAAAAAATGACAGATTCTCAGCCAGTGGTAGGACTTTGTGAGCTCCTCTTTCTTTCATGCTAGAATTTTAGCTGACTTGACCTTGCGAATATCTTATCTATATAGTCCAGGACACTGTGAATTCATATGTGCAACTACCCTTCCATGTCTGGAAATCAGTTTTTCCTGAGAGTTCTAAAATTCTTCTGACTCTTACAATTTTTTACCACCTCATCCATGAATACTAAATTTGAGTGTGATATACATTTTCCTTTAGAGCAGAGCACAAATAGCCTTTTATTCTCTGCACTCTGACCACTTGTAAGCCTTTGTATTAATCTTCACTATTGCACAACGAAACTTTAATGATGTGAGTTGAGAATTTCACTGATCTATGTTTATAAAGATAAGCTATTATGGGGGCAGTTAAATCTCTGTCTACTTAGTAGAATTGTAGAAAACAGTCTCATTTATGGCCTTTATGATATCTAGCTATAGGTTTAAAGCCCAGTTCACAGTACTAGTGATGTATTTCATCTTCAGTGGGGGAGCCTTTATCTCTAATCATATAAAGGTTGGTCAGTCCCATAGCATCCATGCCTCTATAACAACAGAGTTAATATATTGCCAGACTAGTTTTTTTCGTAGTCCGCATGGTACATTTTTGTATAAGACTATTGATTATGTTCCTCCATCAGCAGAATACAAGAGCAACATTTGGTACCATCAGTGATAGCTAATACAAGTGTGATTTCCAGTCAATACGTGATTGAATTCTTCATGGTTTATGAGTCCAGCATGTGGTGTCATCAGGAATTGGTTTTATCATTATTTTCTACAGGATCACTGCTGTACCTGGAGTTTCTGTTGTTGTGATTAAAGATATAAACAAAAGCAACTTGGTGAGGAAAGTGTTTATATGCTTTCACACCACAGGTAATCACTGAAAGCAGTTAGAGTGGGAACTTAAACAGAGATGGAGTCTCCAGGCAGGGGCTGATGCAGACTAATGCAGACTAAGTGCTTCCTAGTGGTTTCTTCAACTTGCTTATAACACCCAATACCATCAACCCAGGACCATCAACGCAGGGGTGGCCCCTCCCAAAATGGTCACGACCTTTCAACATAAATCACAAATTAGGAAAATGTCCCACAGGTTTGTATACAGCCTGGTATTATAAAAACATCTCAGTTTGAGGTTCTGTCCTCCTCGATTAGTCTAGCTTGTATCAAGTTGACATATAAAAACAAAGACAAAGCCGGGCGTGGTGACGCACGCCTTTAATCCCAGCACTTGGGAGGCAGAGGCAAGCGGATTTCTGAGTTCGAGGCCAGCCTGGTCTACAAAGTGAGTTCCAGGACAGTCAGGGCTATACAGAAAAACCCTGCCTCAAAAAAAAAAAAAAAAGACAAAGCTACCCTCAACAACAACAAATTAGCCAGCACAGCAACCAAGAACAATAAATACAATCTGTAGTATTTAGGGGATTTATGGTACACCCCTGACAAACACCTCAAAGAGAGGAAATCCACAGCTGGCACCAGAGTTTTTGTTTGTCAGTGTTGTACTGGGAAACATTTTGCCAGTTTATAGCATAACTCCACATATACCCCTTTGCTATAAAAATACATACATACATATATATACATACATACATATATATATATATATATATATATATATATATATATATATATATATTTATGAGGCTACTAAAATTAAAGAGTTTTACAGAGCCCTTCCAAAGTTCTTTAGTGTTTTAATTTCTTTTCTTGCTTCAACATTTTCTCCCATCCCCTCATTTTAATTGTCCAGTTCTTTTCAAATCATGTGTGCTCCACATCTCTCCCTCCCTTGAAATCTCAGCATTTCCCTTGAGTATAACATTTTTCTCATATGTTCAATGGTAACTAGACAACTAGTCTCTATTCATTTATAGATGCTATGAATAAAGCTGCAGTGACATGGATGAAGATGCAACTCTGTAGTAAGGTATGGAGGTCTTTGGCTATATGCCCAGAAATGACACAGCTGGGTTACACAGTACAATTTTCTCTAGCTTCTAAAGAAAATTAACAATGATTTCCATGGCAGTTCCATGAAGTTACATGCTCATATTAGGCTCCCAAATGGTTAGATGCATATATGCCTTAAATGTGGTCAGAATCATTTCATGTACTGTGTCTCAGAAGGAATAAAAATAAAAGATATTTACATATCTCTTCTTCATTGTAGAAATAGTGTGACCTGCTGCCACCTCTTCTTTCCTATGGTGAACTTTGACCCATTGCAACATAATGCACACAAACTCCTCTGTGCTACAGTTTGTTTTGTCAGGTTTTTATCATAGCTGTGATAAATTCTGTAGGTATCCATAAAGCATTTGTCTTTCTAATTTTGAGGCATATCCAGGACTACTAAGATGCCTTGATATAAGGAGCTCCCATTGCTTTGGGCTGGCTAAGATTAATTTTGGAACCTGTGTTATTCTCACTATAGAACTGTGTGCTATGTCACCTGGATCCTTATATCTGACAGACTCTAGGAAAGGCCTTTGACCACAATGTGTTTATCACCAATTTCTGTCCTCAAAATACTTTCTGATTTCTGTCTAGTTGAATGTCTTAGGTAAGTGAATATAAATTCATGGAATTTCGGAAATACAGTTGGGGCAGTGAACAAGATGTGCATAGATGTGGAGACAGAGAAATGAAAAGATAAGAATTGAGGTTGTGTAGGTGTGGGAAACATTCCCCATCATACTTACAGTGTACATTTTCAACCCAGGGCACACTGATAAGAACAAATATCTTATAGGGACAACTCATGGTGTGACCAGAGTGTACAGTATCAACTCATGAAAAAACTTATGTTTTTCTTTGGAAAATGAGACAAGAGCCATCACAAGGTCACCCTTTGTCAACTCAACATAAAACCATATCTCTTTATGCCATGACTAATTTCAAAATAAAAGCAGTAACCTGACCATAATTATGCCTAACATGACTGGACTATTCCATGTACAATGCAAACACATTACATATTTTAAGATAGATGGAAATGTCCCTTGAAGAACATTACTTTAGTATATAAAAACTTAAATATGATAATCATTGATATTATCTCAACTTATGTTATATTATATGATAATGAAATTGAAGAAAGAAAACACAAATATCTGCAGAAACTCCTTTTTAACAAAACAGGAGAGAAACATGTCAATTATAATTATAAATATATATAAATATCTATATATACAAAGATTATATATAAAATATTTATATAATATATTAAATACAAATATATAAATTAGGTATTATATAATGTATAAATAATAAATAATATGTTATAAAATATATAACATATATTATATATAATATGATATATATGTATATATAATTATAACTCTCATTTATGCAACTGGTCATGCATCCTTAACTGACATTTTTATAACTAACTTTATCATCTATTTGGCATTTCATGTATTCTCAGTTAGTTCTTTAGCAGGTCTTGTTTTTGTTCTTAGACAAATGACTTATACCTTCATTACTGAAGGGTCTTAGTCCTTTGTTATCATGTCTGTATTGGGTTGTAGTTTTCCACTGACTTTAATCACACACATGATAATATCAAGAGATGCCCTAAAGGTTCTCCTGCACTCTAGAAATAATCATTCTTACCCCCAAAGTGCAGAAGCAATCCAATTTCCCCTGGGTAATCTGGATCAATCACCCTTCCTAACTCTGTTATTCCTTTTTCAGCCTGTGGGCCTAAGGGCACCAGAAACCCAAAGTTGCCATGGGGAAATCTGAGTTTCCAGTCAATGGAATATTTCTGTGTTTTCTGGCTGGAATCCTCTACACTTTGATAAACAAAACAAAACAAAACAAAACAAGCTTCTAGTTCAGCAGAAGCTAGGTTGTGAGAATATGGTGAGTGGAACTATTTTTTCTCCCATCCTTTGATTAATGAGCACATAAATCCTGGCTATGGGATAAATCATACAATACATTGGATGCATAGTCAAAGTATATAGTATATTCTGGAGAACTCTATGACAGTCCTACAGATTTTTGTCACCTAACTGGTGCTTTTTAAAAATCGGATATTTTATTTATTTACATTTCAAGTGTTACCCCTTTCCTGGTTTCCCCTCTGGAACCCTTCTATACCATTCTTGTATCCCTGCTTCTATGAGGGTACTCCGCCCCCAACCACTCCTACCTCCCCACCTCGCACCCACCCACCTATTCCTACCTTCCCGCCCTGACTTTCCCCTACACAGGGGTCTCAAGCTTTCACAGAACCAAGGGCCTCTCCCCTCATTGATGCCATACAATGACATCCTTGAAAGTTGCTGGATCCATGGGTCCCTCCATGTGTACACTTTTGTTGGTGGTTTAGTGTCTGGTAGCTCTGGGTGGTCTGGTTGGTTGATATTGTTGTTCTTCCTATGGGGTTGCAAACTCCTTCAGCTCCTTCAGTCCTTTCTCTAACTCCTTCATTGAGGTCCCTGTGCTCAGTCCAATGGTTGGCTGTGAGCATCTGCCTCTGTGTTTGCCTCTGGTAAAGACTCTCAGGAGACAGCTATAACAGGCTCCTGTCAGCAAGCTCTTCTTGGCATGTGCAATAGTGTCTGGGTTTGGTGTCTGTATAGGGGATGGATCCCCAGGTGGGGCAGTCCCTGGATGGACTTTCCTTCAGTCTCTGTTCCACACTTTGCCCCTGTATTTCCTTTAGACAGGAACAATTCTGGATTAAAAAATTGGAGACGATTGGGTAGCCCCATCCCACAACTGAACTCATGTTTCCCACACCCTTAAGGGCTGTTCTGAAGGTCACAGTGTTTACCATTTATACTAAGGACATAGATATATCCCCTTTTCTAGGGCTTGTATTGCCTCTAATTAACATGGAGTCAAACTATCTCCCAAAATGTCTCCCAATAACCTTGGCTGGGGGAATATTTCACAAAGAAAGAAAATGAATACACACACACACACACACACACACACACACACACACACACTTGCACATGTGCCACATGCTTAGCAACCATCAACACTCATGGAGACCCATGGTCTGATGGCTTTGTTCCAGAGGTAGGAACCATGTAAAACTGTCCCTTCCACATGGACATGCAGGACTCCTCTTTTTTGACTGAATTGTTTTGAGTGTGAATGTTGACTGTAAGTTCAGTGACTGAGGGCTTGTCTTGTTTGATAAAGACTGGGAAGAGAAATAAAACTATTAAGAATAATCCAACTGCAATTTCCCCATTTATGAGCAAAACCATTCTGGAAGATGAGAGAGTGTGCTCATGCACAGCAGAGGCAAAACCTGCATACACTTCCTCAATAGGAGTGGATTCCACTCTAGAGTTACTGCCATTTATGATGTTATGATGTAGGGAATTTGTATCCAAAGCCAAATTAGAATAGTTTCAAATCCTCTTTAAATGAGATTCAATTTTAGACTAGTCATGATCAGAGGCATATTCCAAGGCATCTTATACAGACCCAGTGAAACAGTGACTGGCATTGCATTGAGAGCCTGACCTTAATATATTGAATTTGGTTTCCCCTGAATAAAACTATTTCCTCTAGAGCACTAAGCTTACCTTGAAGGTCCCTGTAAATATTCTCCTTGATCATGAGTACTATTAACACCTTTCCCCCCTTTTATTGGATATTTTATTTACATTTCAAATGTTAGCCCATTTCCAGCTTCCCTCTCTGGAAAACCCCAATTCCATCCCCTCCCCCTGCTTCTATAAGGATGCTACCCCCACTCCAGCCTCTCAGCTCTGGCATTCCTCTACACTGGGGCATCAAGCCTTCACAGGACTAAGGGTCCTCCTCTGCTATATATGTGGCTGGAGCCGTGAGTTGCTCCACATTTGCTCTTAGGTTGATGGTTTAATTCCTGAGAGCTCTGTGTGTGTGTGTGTGTGTGTGGGGGGGGGGTCTTTTTGGTTGATAACTGATCTACATGTGGTGCTATGTGATTCTGTTTAACCAAAGGTGTAGTGGATAAGGCAAAACTAGAAATCACACCTATTAAGGCTGTGATCTCCAATATCAAGGCTGCAACAAATCTTTTAAATCTACTCCTGAGATCCAGAGTAGCCTCTATATCATGGTTGAAGAACCATGATCCACTAACATTAGCAGGCAGTAGCTGCATATATGGAAGAAGATGGCCTAGTTGGCCATCATTGGGAAGAGAGGCCCCTTGGTCATGCAGACTTTATATGCCCCAGTACAGGGGAACGGCCAGGGCCAAGATGTGGGAGGGGGTGGGTAAGGGATCAGGGCGGGGATGGGGGAGGGTATGGGGAACTTTCTGGATAACACTTGAAATGTAAATGAAGAAAATATCTAATAAAGAAAAAAGAATTAAAAAAAAAAACCTATGGAAGGTAGCTAAGTATAACATGAACATCTCTGGATGAAGGTCCTATACAGTTTAAATAGTCTGTGCACCTATTGTAATGGGAGCCGTGGGTTGACTGTTTCACCTCCAGGTTTCCCCTTGTTCCCTGTTGCAGCACAGAAAAAGGAGCTGCAACACAGCTGAACAAGGGGCCCAAGGTTTGCTTATTGGTACCTCTGGGTCACAAAAGAATTACCTTATATGTGGCAGCAAACAGTCTAAACAAATATGACTGAGAAAGACAAACTCTCCAAAGAAAATGTGGGTGCATCGGAAGAGAGACCAAGCCTGGAGGATACCAGATGCTGGCTGTTTCTTTTGGAAAGGAAGGCTTTTCATAAGTATGCTTATCATTCAGTTGAGTTTTATAATTGTGCTCCAGATTACTGACAGACCAATCCATGAGCTTATAGTTGTTACATTATAAGGGAAGTAATGTACAGATTTAGCTTTGAAGCCCTAAGTAAACCATAAGGGATATCCTTCCTCTCAGGAGCTCCTCTCCAAGCCTAGGCTGGTCCTTGGCAATGTTCCAAGCCTTAGGTATGGGCATTGTGCTGTAAATGAATGAATTGGCACTGTGCACACCAAAGTCTATTGTTCTAAAAATTTTGACCAGTGTAGCTTGCTGCAACTGTTCCTACATATTGCAAAAGAAGCTTTTCTGATGTAGAGTAAGAGCTGCACTTATCTCTAGGTATAAGGATACATTTTTAGAATACAGTTAAAACTGCATTCTAAATGCATTGAGGAATGTAGCAGTAGTAAATTCTGTATGTTTTATGATTTCAGCATCCCTCAGTAGTTGGCTAAGTTTACAGTACCAGATATTATCTCAATTCTATTGAGCATATCTTAAATCCAGTTGGGTTTTTTTTTTTTTTTTTTTTTTTTGGTTACTCGCAAGATGTAAATGCCACCATTATACCTTTAAGGATATCTTTCCTTGGTGGTAATTGTTATTGTCATTGTAGCTGGGTAGGACTATTGAATGCTTCTCTCTCTGGGAGGCTTACAAAAATCCCTTGTAATACTTTGAGAGCCAGTCCTAGTGAGGAGTCTTCCAAGTCAGTTCCAGATCAGTCCATCTAAGCCAGTATGCAAGGTGTGCAGATATTCAACCATAAGAACTTACCTTCCAAATCAAGGAGAAAATGAAGAGAAATGACAGCAGTCTATGTTGTTTAGGGAATTATTTGGAGTCTGTTGACCAAGAATGCAAAAGGATTACTCTCATTGGTACAGAGGGTTTTGTTAGCTTTTGGGGGGAAGCATTATCACAACTAGCACTGTACCTGCATCACACACACACACACACACACACACACACACACACACACACACACACACTTTTATGCAAACAAAAGGAATGTGACTCCCTATGACAAGGCCCTTACTGTCACTTTCCTTTCTCTTCTCTCTCCCTCTGTGTTACCCGTCCTCCCTACTCTTCTCTAATCAAACTTCACTTTTCCCACTTCTTCCTTTATAGCACCTGTAACCTTCTTTTGCCATCTCTAGAGCTCCTTCTGGACCCCTTATGCCCTACCCCTTCTTATTTTCTTGCTTTCTATCCTTCAGGTTCTAGAAACATACGAAACACTTGGAGCCAGGAAGCACACATATGATTGTCCATGCAGCATTTGTGATTCTGGATATTGCTGACCTCAGTCAGTATAACATTTCCTAGTTCTATCCACCTACTACAAATTTCATAACTGTATTTTTCTTCAGAGCTAAATAGAATTTCCTTGTATATGTATGTACCACATTTTGTCAGTTAAGGAAATTAAGGCTGTTTCTATTTCTTCAGTATGGGGAATAACACAGTGGAAAACATGCCCAAGGACAAATTTGTGGAGTTGATGTTGTGTCTTTTGAGAAAATGTGAAGGAGTGGTATACCTGGGTCACATGGCATATTTATTTTGATGTCCTTGAGATGTCTATACCCTGATTGCTAGAGTGAGCACACCAGTTTGCAATTTCACTAATGATCAGCAGAGGTTTTTCTTTTCCCATATCTTTGCCAGCACTTGTCCTTAACTGTTTTCTTGATCTCAGTAATAATTATTGAGGTGATATGAAACAGTAGCTTGGTTTTAATTTGCATTTTCCTAATTGGCAAGGATTTTGACTAACTCTTGAGACATTTATGAGTCATTTTTAATTTCTTCATTTGAAAAATTTTGATTCAGAACCCTATCTAATTTTTATTGGATTTTTTTTTCGTTGCCTCTTTTGTTTTTGAGTCCATTCTGGATTCTGGATAGTAATCCTTTGCTAGATGTATAGCTGTCAATTTCTCTCCCATGGTAGATAACACATGAATGCAGTACCCCACGTGGCCAGAAGAGGGCATCCAATGTCCTAGAACTGGACTTAAAGATGGTTGTGATCAGCCATGTTTAGAGGATACTAAGACTTGGTCCTCTGGAAGAGCAGAAAATGTTCTTAACACCAGCTACCTGTCTAGCTCCTCTGCTAGGTAGTTTAAAAATATTAGGTTTTTTTGTGGCGTAATTCCTATACTTCATCTTCAAATCCTAGTATTCTTTCTTCTACTCTATCTACTATATAGCCAGTCCACCTTGTTTTGTGCCCTTGTGGTAGGTACAGAGTTCCTAGAAGCAGCCAGGAACCTCAGGGCTGTGGTCAGTGGTCAGTCCTAAAAGGAAGAAGACAAACTGAGGGAAGGGGAACCTGGATTTTATTCTTCGTCTTTGTGTGTTTGTTAGTGTATGCGTATGTCTGTGCTCCTGTTTGTGTTATATGAAAGCTGAAACAGGATCATTATAAACCATGAATTGTCCGCTATTCCGAGAAGTAGAATTAAAAAGGATGTGGAGGGATAGTACTGATTTGTGTAATTAATTCCTAATTTGTATCCTTTTATTTTGACTCTTATTGTTACAGGTAAAATTTCAAGCATTGTATTTTTATGAATGGATTGGTCAAAAGTACAGTTACACAATTGCATGAAAATAGCTCATTATAATACAAATACTGTCAAAAATAAAATTTGAAAACTCCATCTATCTCAAGGTGGTCATTTCTATGTAACATCACATAAACTTTTTGGTCTCACATGCAGTTATCTTCATTTTTTCTTCTTGTTTAACATCAGCTATGTTACTGAGCTGAGGTTAGTAATTTGCATGCTTATGAATCTCTAATAAATTTAGCAAAGACTACTGAAGTACAGTTTCATAATTTCTCATTTAGTTCACACTGTCTATATAGTGTGTTATTTGCTAACCTACTAGAACAATTAATTTCTAGATTGTCTGCACTTCTGTTGGAATAATTACTTCTGTCATCTGCTTTGAGTGAGATGTTTGAGTGAAATGTAAACTTTGGAAATCCATAGGGGGAAAAAGAAAGAAGACACACTTTTCAAAAAAATACAATAGTTAGTATTTCACCAAATATCAATTTTGTCTAGTCCGTCCTTATCCTGTATAGCATGCAAGACTCTGCTTAGTCTTGTTAGAATACTACAGAAACCAACTAAATGTTACAACTATGCAGAGGATTTTTGCCAATTAACATTCAATGATTTGACCAAAGCCTTAAAAGCAAACATAAAACAATTTTATAGTGTTATATTTAATTCATTTCTGAATTTCAACCTTGGTAATAAGTTTTCAAAGCTTTGGAAATATATCCAAATTGATGGAAGAAGTTAGAGTAGGTAGCAAAATAAAATTTTGTGGTTCCAGAAGCATATGTCTTAGAATACAATTATGCAAAATGTTGAACATAAACTTCTGCCTTTCAAAGGATTGGGGCATCTCAAAGACGCAAGAGCTAACCTTTCACATGCATCCAAGAGATACCCGAGAGGTTGATAGATTAGTTTGGGACATTGGATTCTGAAGTATTCTGAAAGAATGGGCTCACAGACACTAATGGCAAAAGCAGGATTTAGAGACTATGGTATAAGGGGAGAAGTTGGATTAGCTGGTCAACGAACCTATAAATATAAGGGATATTAATTTCAACATTGAAAATGGCCTTGATGTCTGTGCATGTTTTGCATTTTTTTTCGTGAGGGTCTGATCTTTGAAAAGATGAAAGCAAATGATATTGTGGCAAATCAATGTTGGAGAAAACAGATGAGAATAATAATAGATGTGAAAGAAAACTATGGGAGACAATGGTAGATTTAGCTGTTAAATAGGAGTACATTTAGTTGCCTCTTTGTTCATCCCTTGCCTCTCAATAATTTTCTTTCTTATGGAATACAGGGTTCCCAAGGAAGAAGCTAGTGAAAGTACCCAAGGAGCTGAAGGGTTCTTCAACCCTATAGGTTTGAATTTAGTTATCAGTACTATTCTGTCACATTTTCTTTACCCATTGGATTGTTTCTTCAGTCAACAATCTTGCTAACATGATAACAACAAGAAGTTATTAGCAATTTTGGGGGTCTTGTATGGGCAGTCATATTGTTGAGTTGACTTAGGTAAAGCTTCCCTACCATATATAGAAGTTACCATTTTATGCCAGACATCCTGTCCTGGTTATTGTACCCTTACTCTGCTTCTGTGATGTCCTCTGACACATACTTATAAGGTTTGCACTATAGATCAATCAACAGGAGTTATGCACCCCATAGTCAGCTGCTATCTGTGTTTGGAGCTATTGTGGCTTTCCATAATGATCACTGCTATACAAAAAAATCTTGTTTGGTGAGAGATTAGAACTACACTTATCTGTGTACAAAAATAAAGATTTAGAATATAGTTAGGAAATATCCCTGTTTAGCAAAATTGCAGCAGTTAATTTTCTCATACTAACCATGGGCAGTGGACATAAAAATTATTAAGAGGATGCTAACAAGAACCTTCTGTTCTGCCAGTTTCTAATGTTAAAGAACAGTCTCACTGAACCCAGGGTTGTTTTAAAGAGAAAATATTAAAGGAAGCTTCACTCCAGTGCATCAATGAACACCTTAGAAAGAGAAAGTTCATAATTGAGATGAAAATATTGTGATGGAACACTTGTTTATTAATTGAGGATCTTGAGAAAATTTTCAGTCTTACTCCAATGTTTGTGCAGGCAGCAGAACAGTTATAAGAAAGAAATAATTGTCTTCATTGGTTGGCTGCAGGGACACCAGTCCTGGTCAGATAGGACACTTCTAATTTTCTTCATCTCCTGTTTGAACCTAATCACCAAGAACAAAGTCGGTGAGATAGGAATGGCATTTTAGTATTTTTTTAGGGCCTTGTTCTTTCTACGTATTGAATACAAATTTGAGAAAAGTAAGGATTGTCAAATACATATGGTATTTAATGGATGTGAGCTGGAATACCCAAAATGAATAGACACTTGGCTTCTGTAACTCCAAGATAAAGTACGCTCTCGCAAAAGTTGACAAACGAACACTGAGCATGTTGCTACTCAATGCTAGACATGAATTTGAAAAAGAAACAGTGAGGACTCTAGATTTACTTCTATTACTAAAGGAATTTTACATTTCTTCGGTAAAGTCCCTGAATTCTTCTTTGTACCTCATGGCTTCTGATATTACACCATTTTTTCTTACTTTCTAACAAATCAGTTCTCCAAATAATGCATGATTCCTAGTCCTTTGTGCCAAACAGGCTTACACTTGATGGTTTAGGATATACATAGTCAAGAGATAACTATTCAGAGATCTGCTGAGGTAATTTGGCATCTATTTGGCATCTGTCTTTCTGACCAGGAAAGGTATGATCCCAATTACTGTGAGGGACTGCTATTTACTCCTGACATTCCTGCATGCGAGGTTCTCAGTAAAGTACCTTTGAAAGGAGTGGTATCTCTGGCACTAATAGTGAGGCTTTGCTATATCTGGATGTGTAAATCATTTTCTTGCAAGGTGAAGCATTTAAAAATTCATTTCTTACCACACAGATCTCCTGACTTAAGCATGTGAAAAGCTAAAATATGTCAGTAGATTGCTCATCTTGCTGAAAATTATCTTACTTCTCAGCAGGAGTTTATTTTCCCCCTTCTCAATCTCTGATTTTGAATAGGGGAACAGCAGGAGTCCTTACATGACAGACATTTCAGTCACTAGATGGTACAGAGGGTTGTTCCAGGCACTCAACAGACCATGTGTCACTTTCAGTATGAATCCTTTGCTAAACAACTATAATTGAACAATCACATTGAAGTTAGATGCCGTAGGTTAACATAGAGGTAGATTTCGCTTAGAGACTGAAATAAACTTTCTCTTTGCTATTCATAAGTGTGTTGGAAACATTACTTTGTGTATGATACAAATCTTAGAAATAGAAAATTTAGCCATTCACCTTGTATAATGGAATTTTAGACTAGATTAAATTCAGAAATGTTAGTAGAGTATCTTGTGAAGATTCTAGAAAATTAGTGACTCTCAAAAAAATATATAATGCTTTCTTCAAACTCCATTTCACTGTTTTTGTATATCACATTTTCTAAAGTGACAATTTTAGGCCTAAAATGTACTTCTGTCTCTCAAGCAAAACACAGAAGATGGATTGGACATGTTGGGAGGTGGAGGCATTGGAAAATATTGGTTGAATTAAATCATCTTTAGATGATTTATGAAAGAAAATCAGACATGAGTGACGATAACAATTATAAATTGGATTTGGCATGATATGTAGTCTCATCACTACACAGGGGTGATGGGTTCCTACTGGAGAATATAATACAGAGAAAATTGGACTTCTCTCTCAAGTGACTTTCATTTATGACACAGATAAAGGCAGGGAAATCATTTAGGAATTAACAGTTAGGAGGAAGCAGAACTAAAACCAAGAGAAGATTTAAAAGCGAAGAAAAGGTGTGAGGTAGTCAGTTTTATAAACTGCCACGAATGCAGGCCCCATCAACAACATATGGTTCACACTGAACTTCCACTAACATTTACTAAACCATGGATGTTAATGCCAGTTCAGATTTTCATAAAGAATAATAGTTTGTGTCTTAGTCAGGGTTTCTATTCTTGCACAAAACATCGTGACCAAGAAGTAAGCTGGGAAGGAAAGGATGTATTCAGCTTACACTTCTATATTGCTGTGCATCGCTAAAGGAAGTCAGGGCTGGAAGTCAAACAGGTCAGGAAGCAGGAGCTGATACAGAAGCCATGGAGGGATGTTACTTACTGTATTGCTTCCCCTGGCTTGCTCATCCTGCTTTCTTATAGAACCCAAAAATACCAGCCCAGGGATGGCATCACCCACAATGGGTCCTCCCACTCTTGATCACTAATTGAAAAATTATCTTATAGCTTGATCTCATGGAAACATTTCTTCAAGTGAGGCGTCTTTCTCTGTTGTAACTCCAGCTTGTGTCAAGTTTACATACAAAACCAGCCAGTACAGGTTGCATCCAAGAGGATAAGCATTAGTGAAAGGCTCTAATCCATTGACAATCCATAGTCCGGGTAAAATATCCATTTGAAGATTTCACTCATATATTGTAATTTATATTATATAATTTTTGTTGCCTGATGTGCCAATATTGCACATATGTGATTGAATTCTTATTACAGTGCCTATAATATCCCAAAGTAAGGCAAAGCCTGTGAACTATGTCAGAAGACTTGAAGAAATACCCAGGGTGAGGCCACACACTGCTTGACTTTGCTCCTTGGTTTTTTTGGAATAGTGAGGTGAGAAGGGTGGCAGATGCTGAAGGTCTCATAAATGAACCCTCTTTTGTCTTTCCCTATACTCTCTTCTTTATTCTAATCACCTTACCCCATCTCATTTAATCCTCTCCTTTCCATTATTGACCTTTTACCACTTGTATCAATCCATTCTATCTTCCATGCATCCTGGCTTAACCCCCCTTTTTGTCAGAATTCAGTTTATTCCTTTATACCATTGTTTTCTCTCTCCCTTCTTTGAAACCATTTTCTATATCTCATGAGTAATTTTCCAACCTCTCTGTGAATTACAAACGCTCAAAGATAATATCCATAAATGAGAGAAAATGTGCGTTTGTGTCTGAGTCTGGATTTACTCACTCAGAATGATTGTTTCCAGTTCTAGTCATTTATGTGCAAATTTCATAGTTCTTTTCTTTCTTAAAAGCTCAATTATACTCTATTGTATAAATGTACCTAATTTTCATTATAAATTCATCCGCTGATGGACATCTAGTTTGGTTCCATTTCTTGGCTATTGTCAACAAGGTAGCGACATGTAGACAACTTAAACTAGATATTTATCTTTCAGATTGTACATAATTCAACACCAAATGGATAAAGAATGTCAACATGATACCCTGATTCTGACAGAAAGAAAGTTGGGAATACACTCAAACCTGATTTCTTGCTCCACAGATTAGCACTTGCTGCTTCCTTATCCTTTGAAGGTTTATGGTTTGACATTTGGACCCTTATGAATATACTTTTAAGTTACACTGAATCATTTCTATTAGCATGGAGGTGGCCATTTGGGGAAGAAAAGCTGGAAGTCAGTGACTTATTTAAAATTTCAGTGAACATTACTTCAACTTGGAGATTGATGTGATAGACACCATTGTTATCTGTTCAAACAATCCTTCAAATGACATCTGGCTTTGGCCATCTGCCATAGCATATGGCTTTAAAAGACATGCTCAGTCACAGTAGCAGTTTGGCATCAGCAACAGGGCCCCTGATCAAAGAGAGGAGTGATTCTAAAATCCCTCACTCTTACTCCCAGATTACTAAACAGTCAGCCTGTGAGAAGAAGTCTCTTCACAGTGTCTTCCTTTGTGTAACTTGGTATATTGAGGTATGTGGAGTAAGGGACATCTGCCACTGTGAAATATTAGGCATTATATTTTCATAGATTTATATTTTGAAATGTGGGCCTTCCTCTTTTATTAATTAATATTTTATTTATTTATATCCCAACTTTGCCCTCTCTTGGTCACTCCTTCAAAGTTCTTCCCTCATCTCCCCTCCTCTGCCTCTGAGAGAGTGCTCCCTGTATCCACCAACCCTGGGTATGCTCTATAATTGCAGACTCAGTCTCTGAAACACCCAGGAGTCCAGGTTAGCTGACACTGTCGGTCTTCATATTATGTTGCCATCCCCTTCAGTTCCTTCACTCCTTCCCCTTCCATATAGGTCCCTGACCTCTGGCCAGTGCTTAGCTGTGAGTATCTGTATCTTTATATTTGTTTTTATTTAGCATTACTCTCACCAGTGCTTCTGCATTTTTCAAACATTTAAAGATTTAGTTTGGCCTAAGTATACGAGTCACTCTTTTCAGACCATCTAATGTCTCAGGGGATTCAGACGATGTTCAATACTAAGACACTCGTGACCTTGTAACTTCAGTTCAATGTGTAATGTTAACATTTTGGTTGACAATGTGACAAGGAGAGCTCAATTACTTTGTTTGCCTTGTTTATGCCTTAGGTGAATGAACACAGTATTGTTTCTTTGTTCATATTGAGGATGACAAGAATGGTTTTATAAAAATGATGCCAGGGCCTAGAATTGTCAAGTCATCATGGTAATGTCATGCATTTCTAGCTTTACTAAGATATGACGACCCTTCCTGTGGCCTTTATGCTTGAAAGAACTCTGAATAGGCAGAGCCTTCCTGAATAGCATGATAATAAAATAGGTAGCTTACAGAACATATGAATTTCACCATTGCATTATCAACAGTTTTAAGAGGCAGCATGCCAACATTGGGGACCTTGCACATCATCTGGAGCTCTCTATAGCCTTGGGCTACTGCCATTACCTGCATAGATTATCCCGTTGTCCTTGATGACATCCTAACACTGAATATAAACAGGTTACTTTTTCTGTCTTCTCAGCTTTGCATCTCACACACTTCAAAATTTGGTGATGATCAGTATTGGCTTTCTCATCAATTTCCTTTTCAAAGATGGACAAACAGGAACTCTAACATAGCAACAATTTAAACTCTTAAGAGGAAGGAGAAGCACATATATCTCAAAATGATACTTTCTTTTTTCTAAAGTTGTAAATCCAACCCATATAATGGTAGAGTCTCATTCCAGTTAAATGCCTCAACTTCTTTATTTTGAATGACAATTTAATTTAATTTAATTTAATCTTTGAAAATGTATACATCATATTTCGAGACATTTAATATCCTTTAACAGGAATGTTTCAGCATGATTCACATTCTGTAAGGTTGTGGTAATATCAAAGAGCAAACCATGCTCACTGTAATATTCTTTAAGTAAAGCAACTTAGCTGATATGTAAGACAAAGACTTCAAAATAGGATATAAGTATGTTCAAGGGGCTCAAAGAGGCTATGAATCAATGCCCTCCCCCAAATACTATGAGAACACAGAGTTGAATGTAATGAAAACAATTCAATATATGAAAATTTATAAAATTTAATGATGATATAGACTATTTAAAGATAATTCAAACTGGAATAAAACTTGATGAAAAAGTCAGGGATTCAAACAAAAAGCTTAGAGGAAGGCCTGACCAGCATTGTGGATCAAATGAAAAGGAGAGTATCTGATCTTGGTGACAAAGTAGAAGAAAGGGATCATCCAGTCAAAGAAAACTATAAAAAACATTCAGGCACAAAATGTCCATGAAATCTGGGACACACACACACAAAAAGACCAAACACATAAATAATAGGTATAGAAAGAGATGAAAAGATTTTCAACAAAATTACAAAAGAAATTTTCCAGATTTAAAGAAAAGGATGCCTTTCAATGTTCAAGAGGCAGGTAGAACATCAGACAGGAACAGAAAAGAAACTCCTACGACACCTAAAAATCAATACAATAAGTTGACAGATGCAGAAAGATATTGAAAAATATAAGGGCAAAAAAAAAAACCTAGTCATAAATAATGACAGGTCTGTTAGAGTAACACTAGCTTTTCAATGGAAAATCTGAAATCTAGAAGGGCTTGGGTTGACGGCCTACAAACTCTGAAAGAACAGATGTCCCATACCAGACAACTATTTCCTGAAAAAGCACTAGTCATACTTGGAGAAGAAAATAAAAAAAGTCCATCATAAAAACAGGCTAAAGGAAGTCAGAGCTACAGAGGATATCAGAAGAATTATTTTAATATGAGAGGGAAATAACCACACAACAATGGACATGAGGAATAAATAATCTAAACACAGCTCACTGAAATTAGTCTAAGAAAACATACTACTATAACAACATAATAGGAATTAATAAGCAATAATAACTTAACTTAATAATAATAAATTAATCACTTAACATTGTCTGTCTCTGTTCCCCAATATAACATACAGACAAATGGACTAAACTAGAAAAACAGGATCTATATTTCTGTTACTACCAAGAGACAAATTTTACTACTGAGGACATATACCACATTGTGTGTGGTTTTAATTGTCTCTAGACATTGTTACATATCTCCAGGGAAATGAAATTCTATTAGAACAAGCAATTCTTGAGTATATTGTATGTTTGCTTCCCAAAACAATGATTGAAAAATACTTCTCAGGTTCACCTGGCTTTACTTCTCAAGTAAGGCTGCAATAAATGTCTGTTCACTCCAGATAGGGCAACGATGGCACCCAAAGAAGTAACATGTTTAAACCAGATTTGTAAGTGATACAGTGCCTAGATTCCCTTACAGGAACTTGGATGAAGATTACTTACAAAGGAATAGTTGAGCCAGAGACACTGGTATGTCTTGGAATCTCTTGGTGGAGACCATCAAGAACTTAGCTGTTCACTCTGGAATGCTGTTTCACTATATTCTTTATTCCTTTTTATAGCTCACACCTATAGGGACAGAAGGAAGCAATATACAAAATCAAGTCAGGACTATATTGATGTTTCCCTTTCAAAGTGTGTTAACATCTTCATTTCTATGATAACTAACCATGTTGTATGTACATTGCTTAACTTATGTCAGAGCCATGACTACAGTTCAAGTTATACTGTAAATAACTGCCTCTTCTCATGTAACTTTGTTCCAGAACCCTGACTAGAATTGGTTATGGAATAAAGAGAGGATGGTGATACTGAAGAAAAAACAGGCACATATGAGAAAATTTGTAGTCACATAGGATGTACTCAATCTGATGGAATGGTACTAACTACTGAAGCAGCCTAGAACCTCAGTGCTATTATTAAGTACAGCATAAGGGCAAGAGGAAGGTAGGAGTTGGCTCTTCTAGATAGAAGCTGTCTGTAGGTGAGCAGATTCAGCCTGTAAATATATGGCTGGAGGAAGCTGGACTTGCTAATTTTTGTACAAACTGGTAAATTATTAATAAACTCTAGTACTTGGACCAAAGGAAGAATGTTTTGCCAGTTCCAATCCTAAACAGTATGGGAAAGTTTTGTCCATTTCTTTTGGGTCTGAGGAATTGAGTCCTTAACCTATTCTGAAATTCATTGAATCTTGGGTCAGACAATTATTTTATTTCATTGTTTTCTGAGCATTTAAACATGAAACTATAGTAACAGCCAAGAAGTCTGATGTTGTTTATTAACCTTTATGAATTTTTGCCAATCAATATCCACGGAATATATTTAAATGTTTGCTTCTAAATAGAATCACATTAGAGCATTAATATAGGGTTCAAATACAGTTGTACAGGAGGCTTTTTGATAGGCTAGCCATATTCCTTTAACCAAGAAACATCAAATGGATTCTCTTCCTTCTTATGTTATGCCCATCTCATTGATTTAAGTCTAACATACAATAACCAATATATGTTGTGTCAGCACAATTAGCCACAAATATAACAGAAACATATTTGGTTGAAACTATAATAGATTTATTATAAATAGATTAGTTTATATATGAAGCTTGTCTAGGTAACATACTTAGAGATAGATAGCTCACAATAGTAGTCACCCATCACTATGAGACCTTCTCCCTTAGTCTCAGTGGATTTTTTTTCCCTTGTTCCGGTCAACCCGCTCGCTCCGGCTATCCCCGCTCGCTCCGGCCGTCCCCGCTCGCTCCGGCCAGCCATGCTCACTCCGGCCAGCCCCACTTGCTCCGGACAGCCTCACTCGCTCTGGTCAGCCCAGCTCGGGATTTTTTTTTTTTTTTAATATATCAAGTAAATAGAACACGAGACATCTTGTTCCATAATCTCTTACCTTTAACATTGCTTGCATCTAGTCTACTAGTAACAGTGAGCATTGCAATTGGTGGCCAATGTGGTCTAACTGTTGTACAGTTATGAACCAGGTTACTTACAAATCCAACTTGGCCTTTGGATGTTTCGATAACCTTGTGGGTTTTGCTTGCTCTTATTCCAACGATGATGGGTATTAACTTTAGATTCTTACCTGGTATTTTTCTTTTTTTTTTTCTTTTTAGATGTTTTCCCAAATCTATAGCCCATTACCTACTACTGTTACACAACACAACCCTTTATATATGGTCATCAGACTTATTAATCATAATGGAACTGGGTATCTTCTGGAATCCTTAGAAAAATACAGCAAAATAATTTATGAACTTCCAACAAGCAATTTAAAAAATCTCACTTCTTCCTGTGCTTATGTCCTCCAAAGAACATTGTTATATATAAAAATATATATATATTAGGCACTGCCATGGATAGCTCTAGGTTATAGTTAACATGCTCCCCCAACTTGGCATGATCTAGAATCACCTAAGACACTGTGATTAGAGCAGGAGGATCAGGGAGGCTATCTTTCAAGCTTACCTCGTAATTTAGTACCATTGTACATGTGGCAGTAGCCTTATAAACATGAAAGAGGCAATACTCAGGGGCTCTTTGAGGTATGAATCAAAATTCCAAAGTTCCTCCAAGGCTAGGAATAGTATATCATGTTTTGTGTCTTTGCAATGAAGCCCCCAAAACCTATATGAAGTATGAATGGTACAACTTAATGACAGTAGAGGCCTATGCATTTAAATTGTCCATGCAAGAAAGCTTTAGACATCAAGTGTAACTAGTCAATGAGAGAGGCTATCTGTGCTGCAGGCATCACAGGAAGAGGGGTTCTGCAAAGCTAACTCCATATAGCCAAAGTGATTCCATCATGAATTCCAAATGCCTAACACAAGGCTTCAGGATTTGTTCCTTGCCTTTGAAGGCTTTTAGTATTTCTTTGGCAGTCTCAATCCCAATGTGTCACATTCCTCCCTTTTGGAATAGGAATGACCCTTGCAATCTTGCATATTGAAACTGTGAACAGTGTGTTAATTTTATAGGATCTCACAGTTAAGAGATCGTTTTGGCTTTCAGAAGAAATGGTAGAGTTATGGATAGTGTTGTGACAGTGAAAGGCTGCAGAGTCTCATAGACTCAATGCATATTGTCTTATGAGCTTATGGGAAAATGAGGATGGAATTTATGACTTCAAATTGTATGGTTTTGAGTCACATTGACAGGGTTAAGATTTTGATGGTCAATACAATTTTATGTGATCTAAAATGATTGAAAACACAAATATGTGTACATGTCAATTAGTAAATTCTATACCTGAATGCTCTAGAGGGGAAGACCCTCTGTAGATGCGAACAACACTCATCCAAATGAGTGAATGAAAAAGACAGAATCACTGGAGCAATGGAATTTCTTTCTCTCTGCTTCCTGACAATGGAAGCTGTGTGTAGAGCTGTGTCAGTTGCTTTCCTGAATGGTGTCTCTGTGTAGTACAACCTGTAATAAACTCTTTCTCTCTGCAGTTAGTTTTTAGTCAGGTATCTGATCATAACTGTGATAAATGCAGTCTGTAAAACCGAGAGACAACCACAAATTGCTAACAGGTCTTAGTAGAGGTATCCCCCATTATTTGGACTGGCCAGTACTCCGTGTGGGACTAGACACCATCTAATCTTCAGAATTTTTTCTTATCACTGGGCTCCAATGTGTTTGACTGACTCCAGGCTGGCCCTGTGGCCACATCCTGTTTACGTCAATACCTCTCTGATGTAAGAACACAGAGCTGTGGGAACAATGTTCATAACCCAAAGGCTATTTTCTCATGATCACAGATATTTAATTCAATTTTATGTGCACAAGCAATACTCTATAATATGCTGGTATACCCCAGATATCCTTATATGTATATATCACAATCTTAAGGTTTTTTTTTTTTTTATTCCAAGTTAAAATTAACATGGTATAGTGTCTTTGGTAAGCATAATTACCTATATTACCTTCATATAAATGTAGTTCAACTTAATATCTCTATCCTATCTATACCCTCCTGTTCCCTGTCTCTGATGAATTTCAATCTTATCATGAATCAATGCTTAATTAGCAATTAGCAGCAACATTTGCTCAAACAGAAGCATTCAGTATATTTTTTCCAGTATAATAACTATATTGATTACTTGCTTACTGGGGTATACCAGAGTATTATAGAGTATTGCTTGTGCACATAAAATTGAATTAAACATCTGTGATCATGAGAAAATAGCCTTTGGGCTATGAATATTGTTCCTACAGCTCTGTGTTCTTACATCAGAGAGGTAATTTCCATGCTTACTTCCTTGTTCTTCCAGGTCTGACTACTAGACCTTGTGACCTTCTACCTCAAAAAGAAGAAAAAGAAGCAGGAAGAGTAAGAGGAGGAGGGTGGAGGAAGGGGAGTAAAATGAAGAGTATAGTGTCTCATGTTCTCACTGGAGTAGGGTCAATCTCACGGTAGCCAGCCACTTAAAAAAAAAAAAAAAAAAAAAAAACCAAGTCCTTCCCTACTAGGATCCCTGCCAGAATGCATCAATAGTGAAAAGTTACAGTTCAACATGCATATCATAATATTTAAGCGTTCTCTTTCATATCTTCCTGTCAAGGCTATTACATTTTTGGGGGGTAGGAATGGTCACAGAAGCCTTTTCCCCTCTTTCTCAACTGTGAGTCTGCAGCCATTGTTAAGACTACAAAAGTATCTGCTATATTTTTATAGAATAAAAACATTCAAAATGTAACAGTGGGAGTCTAGACAGCACTAGGATCACTGGTCTTCTTCAGTGAACTGTCCTCTGGACGTTACAGTTCTCTGAGGCTCTCAGATATGCATAAGGTGTCACTTTTACCCCATCTCAAGTTTTCTTTAGGTATTCGGCTTTGGAGGAATCCCACATAATTTATAAGTCCTCTTTCTGCTATCTTATTCAATTTTCCTTTACTTGTTCCATACCAGATACTTTCCAAGCCATATTCACAGTGCAGTCCCTGTTACTCAGATTCTCTTATGTCTCTCCCATTTCTGTGCTGTAGCCAAGGCAGGATCAGAGAGGTTCTAATGAGAAACCTAAGTCTTCCTCCCTGCAACCCTCATACTATTATCATGCATATGCTCACACAATTGGTGTCATTACCAGGCACAGATAAATTGAGAGCTTATGACAATTTCTAAATATATATACAATAACTTTACACTATTAAGTATTACAAGAATAGGCTAGCAAAAAGAAACCCTAAATGGTAGAAATTCAACTAAAATTATTGATTGGGGAATAAATAGCAATAGATTATTTTAATACTATTTTACACAGTATTATAATTACAATAGAGAAGTTTAAACTTTATCTAGATCACAAACAACAAGGTTATTCCAAATGACTCTAAACTATTGTTTATAAAATGTACTCACTTAGAATTGACTCACAAACTGAAAAACTTCAGGCAAAAATATATTGCTCAGGACAGTAATTATATTGAGTGCTGTATAAAGGTAAATGTAGCCATAGGGTTGGTGCCAGCACTGGATCAGCTTGGGAGCAAAGTCAGTGGATGGTCCCATGGTCCCCAGAGGACTCTCCACAAGATCTTAGGATCACTGGTGAGTGGAACACAACATGTGTTCCAAACCAATTGTGACTGGCTTGTGACAGCAGAAGCAAGGACACCAGAGCCATGCCTAACCAGCAGCTCAGGTTCCTTCTGATCAGTGCTGGTACACCTGCATTTCGAACACACCAGAAAGCTCCACAGTCCTTAGAGGAGACAACACTTCCAGGTTCTGTAACATGCCCAGGATCTTAGGATTCCAGGATCCCAGGATATGAGGAAATTGGTCACACCAGGATCTCAGAGTCTCAGTGGAAGCTTGACTGCCAAGAGCTCTGACACACCCAGAATCTCAAGTTCACAGGAGCCCTGAATCACAGGATCACAGAGAAAGCTGGACTCTGGGGAGTCCTGAATCAACCAGGATTATAGGAAGGACAGGATGCAATCAGATATATTGAGGGCAGCAAGCACTTGAGATAATCAGATGGCAAGAGACAAGCAAAAGAACAGAAGCAACAGAAACCAAGGTTACTTGGCATCATCAGAAACAAACTCTCCCACCATAGCAAGTCCTGGATACACCATCACACCAGAAAAGCCAGACATGGATCTAGTCACTTCTCATGATAATGATGGAGGACTTTAAGAAGGAAATTCAGGAAAACACAGGCAAACAGCTAGAAGCCCTTAAAGAGGATACAAAAAAAAAAAAATTCCTTAAAGAACTACAGGAAAACACAACCAACCAGGTGAAAGAATTGAACAAAAGCATCCAGGATTTAAAAAGAGATGCAGAAACAATAAAGAAATCACAAAGGGAGACAACTGTAGAGATAGAAATCCTAGAAAAGAAATCAGGAACCATAGATGCGAGCATCAGCAACAGAATACAAGAGATGGAAGAGAGAATCTCAGGTGCAGAATATTTCATAGAAAACATGGACACAACAAATAAATAAAATCCAAAATGCAAAAAGATCCTAACTCCAAACATCTAGGAAATCCAGGACACAATGGGAAGACCAAACCTAAGGATAATAAGAGTAGATGAGAATGAAGATTTTCAACTTAAAGGGCCAGTAAATATCTTCAACAAAATTATTAAAGAAAACTTCCCATACCTGAAGAAAGAGAGGCCTATGAACATACAAGAAGCCTACAGGACTCCAAATAGACTGGACCAGAAAAGAAATTCCTCCCAATACATAATAATCAGAACAACAAATATACTAAACAAAGATAGAATATAAAAAGCAGTAAGAGAAAAAGGTCAAGTAACATATAAAGGCATACCTATTAGAATTACACCAGACTTCTCAACAGAGACTTTGAAAACCAGAAGAGCCTGAACAGATGTTATACAGACCCTAAGAGAACACAAATGCCAGCATAGGCTACTTTACCCAGCAAAACTCTCAATTACTATAGATGGAGAAACCAAACTATTCCATGACGAAACCAAATTCACATAATATCTTCCCAGGAATCTAGCCCTTCAAACAAAAATAAAGGAAAAACTTAGACACAAGGACAGAAATGACACCCTAGAAAAAGTAAGAAAGTAATCCTTCAACAAAACTAAAAGAAGATAGAATAGAATCCCAACTCTAACAACAAAAATAACAGGAATTAACAATTACTTTTCTTAATATCTCTTAACATCAATGGACTCAATTCCCCCAAAAAGAGACATAGAGTAACAGACTGGCTACATAAACATGACCCAACATTTTGCTGCATACAGGAAATCCACCTCAGGAACAAAGACAGACACTACTTCAGAGTAAAAGGTTGGAAAACAATTTTCCAAGTGAATGGTCAGAAGAAATAAGCTGGAGTAGCTATTTAATATCGAATAAAATCAACTTCCAACACAAAGTTATCATAAAAGACAAGGAGGGGCACTTCATACCCATCAAAGGTAAAATCTTCCAAGATGAACTCTCAATTCTGAATAACTATGCTCCAAATGCAAGGGCAGCCACATTCAATAAGGAAACTTTAGTAAAGCTAAAAGCACACATTGCACTGCACACAGTAATAATGGGAGACTTTAACATGCCACTCTTATCACTGGACAGATCCTGGAAACAGAAACTAAACAAAGACACAGTAAAACTAACAGAAATTATGAAACAAATGGATTTAACAGATATCTACAGAACATTTTATCCTAAAACAAAAGGATATACCTTCTTCTCAGCACCTCATGGTACCTTCTCCAAAACTGACCATATAATTTGTCACAAAACAGGCCTCAACAGATACAAAAATATTAAAATTATCCCATGCACCCTATCAGATCACCATGGAATAAGGCTAATCTTCAATAATAATCTAAATAATAGAAAGCCAATCTTGACATGGAAACTGAACAACTCTACTCAATGATAACTTGGTCAAGGAAGAAATAAAGAAATTAAAGACTTTTTGGTATTTAATGAAAATGAAGCCACAACATACCCAAACTTATGGAACACAATGAAAGCACTTCTAAGAGGAAAACCCAGCTCTGAGTGCCACCAAAAAGAAACTAGAGAGAGCACACACTAGCAATCTGACAGCACACCTAAAAGCTCTACCAATTCACCCAAGAGGGAGCACGGGGCCCACATTGGAGGAGCTAGAGATAGAACCCCAGGAGCTGAAGGGGTCTGCAAAACTAGAAGAGGAACAACAATATGAACTAATCAGAACCCCCAGAACTCGTGTCTCTAGCTCCATATGTAGCAGAAGATGGCCTAGTCGGCCATCATTGGGAGGAGAGGCCCCTTGGTACTGCAAACTTTATATGCCCCAATACAGGGGAACGCCAGGGCCAAGAAGTGGGAGTGGGCGAGTAGGGGAGCAGGGAGGGGGGAGGGGGAGAGGATTTTTGGGATAGCAGT
Organism: Mus minutoides; assembly: GCA_902729485.2. Taxonomy (NCBI): domain Eukaryota; kingdom Metazoa; phylum Chordata; class Mammalia; order Rodentia; family Muridae; genus Mus; species Mus minutoides. Next base: position 70,080 of record LR750291.1, on the reverse strand, counting down.
TGAAATGTAAATTAAGAAAATATCTAATAAAAAAAAAGAGGAGTAGACAGAAGGAAATAATCAAACTTGGAGCTGAAATCAACCAAGTAGAAACAAAAAGAACTATACAAAGAATCAACCAAACCTTTTTTTTTTTAAGTCATATTATAGATTTTATTTTTCTTTTTTTCAACTTTTATTAGATATTTTCTTCATTTACATTTCAAGTGTTATCCAGAAAGTTCCCTATATCCTTCCCCATCCCCGCCCTGCTCCCCTACCCACCCACTCCCACATCTTGGCCCTGGAGTTCCCCTGTACTGGGGCATAAAAAGTCTGCATGACCAAGGGGCCTCTCTTTCCAATGATGGCCAACTAGGCCTTCCTCTTCTCTATATGCAGCTAGAGACATGAGCTCAGGGGGTACTAGTTAGTTCCTGTTATTCTTCCACCTATAGGGTTGAAGACCCCCTTCAGCTTCTTGGGTACTTTCTCTAGCTCCTTCCTTGGGAGTCCTGTGTTCCATCTAATAGCTGACTGTGAGCATCCACTTCTGTGTTTGCCAGGCACTGGTATAGCCTCCCATGAGACAGCTATATCAGGGCCCTTTCAGCACTACCTTGCTGGCCTATGCAATAGTGTCTATGTTTGGTGGCTGATTATGGGATGGATCCCTGGCAGCCGCAGTCACTGGTTGGTCCATCCTTTGATTCAGCTTCACACATGATCTCTGTAACTCCTTCAATGTGTGCTTTTCAACCAAACCTTTTGACAGTGTTGTTTGCCTTACAGAAGCTTTGCAATTTTATGAGGTCCCATTTGTCTATTCTTGATCTTAAAGCATAAGCCATTGGTGTTCTGTTGTTCTGTTCAGGAATTTTCTCCCTGTGCTCATGTGTTGAGGCTTTTATGGAGATAAATGAGCACTGTCTCATTTTATGTAAGCCTTTACCTATAGATAGAATTCATATTCATGTTTGTTAGTCTACACTAATATGAACACTTGAGACAGGGAATGTATTAATTTCCAACAGGAAGACATTGGTTAGCATTTTGTTAAAATGATGGAATGTCATTAAAATTGCATAAGTAACATGTGTTTTGTGTGACTATATTACTCTTCTCATCTGGTCAGTGTGTACAAACTCTTTACAATGTTACATGATTGTTTTCAAAGACTCATGAGGATTAAACTGCGAGGAATAAGCTTCTGTTGCTGAGGACAGCAGTTCAACATTCAAAAAGTGAAGTATATATCAGTAAATACTATACTATATTACTATATTCACAGTAAACTCTCTGGGAATATTGAAGAACACCTTTCCTGACTACATTTATGTCAACTTGACACAATCTAATAGGAATCATTTCATTGTCTTTTCTTTTTTTGGCCAGTGGTGTTTGATTCTACCTTAGGTCTCTGCCCCACCTTGCTTCTGTTTCCTTGCCATCCAGGAAGTGTTGGGCATGGATTCCCTTTTGTACTGTGGGTCTCAAGTTAGACCAATCATTTGTTGTCCACTCCCACAAGCTCTGAGCCACCATTGCCCTAGTATATCTTGCATGAAGGACAGGTTTTAAGTCAAAGGTTTTGTAACTGAATTAGTATCCAAGTCACGCCACAGGAAACCTTGTCTGGTTACAGAAGATGGACTGCTCAGGCTCCATATCTTTTATTATTAGGAGTCCTTTCTAGAGTCACTCACACAGGTTCAAGGAAGTTTCTTTCCATCTCTCCCTCTCTCTTCAACCTCATTTTTACTGTTACTATCTCCACCTGCCCTCAGTCCCACTGCAAAATCTATTTCTTCTTTGCAGGGCAATTCGTGTGACCCCCACAGCTGAACATTTCTTGTTATTTAGCCTCTCTGGATCTATGAATTGTAGTATGATTATTGCTATACCCACTCCAGTAGTGACTCGCGTGACAGGCCTAGAAACCCGGATGCAACCCTGAGGCCAAAAGTTCACGGAAATTTAGTCTCCTGTAACCATGGCATACTGTATAATGAATGCTCCAAACTTGTCCTTGCGAATGGATCTGTGTGCTTTCTTTCGGTATTGTTTTATTATAGGTGTCTCCAAGCAATGACTTTCCAAATACCTAAGCAAAATTGAATTTTGCTTCCTGGTCTTCACCAATGCCCTAGGTAGTCCTTGAGCTGACCATGGGCATGGAATTCAGTAAGAATGTTACCTATTCAGTTACATTCAGAATTGCCTCTATTATTGTAAAAGAGATGGTGATAGAAATCAGGCATTACTATGTACTACATAGAGTTAGAAATCTCAGGGCAAGCTTAGCAAAGTAAGTTTAGAATTCTTATTATAGTTATGTCTGGAAGACTACATTACTTATTAGTAGAAAGTGCCCCCACCCCCACAATCACTCCCATATACAGGAATTTACAGTGGTTTAGGAAGTAGATCAGGCTGTGGTTTGAGGAGGAACTAGAATATTGCATTATTCATGAGAAGGTTACCTAGAATGGAACTCCCTACTTAGAACCATGGCTTGGGCATGAAAGCCCTTGCCAAGGGAGTGTAAAGACCTCACACCTGGCTTCTACGAATATATCTGACCTTAGATAGAGCTGACTTTGTCTCAGTTGTTTTATTGCCCAGTTCCTGCCAGTCTTTATGTTTGCATTCCTCTATTTTGTATAAGAGTCATTAAGCATCCAGTAACCTCATTGTACCTTGCCGATGATGTGTCACCTAAATTCCCTATTTTCTTTTGTATTAAAAGTTTGATGCTTGATTTGACAAATTACATTCAGATAAACACACTCTCTGTGTCTGTGTCTGTGATCCACGCCAACTCCTTGCTCGCCTGTAACTGGAACCCCGAGTTTTCCTGTGGATTGAGGGCCCAATTGTAGTTTGTCAGCAGCAAATTATCATTTACTTAACAAGTAATATCCATTTCTAAGAGAATAAATATCATGTTGGTCTTTTTGGGTCTGGGTTGCCTCACTCAGAATGATATTTTTCTAGTTCCATTCCTTTGTCTACAAATTTAGGATGTCATATTATGTAACAGCTGTGTAATACTCTATTACATAAATGTACCAAATTTTCTTTATCCATTTTTCTCTTAAGGAACATCTATGTTGTTTCCAAGTTCTGGCTATTATAAATGAAGTCAATATGAACATAGTTAAGGAAGTGTATTTGCTGTAGAATTGCAAATCTTTTGGGTATATGGTCAAGCATATTCTAGTTGGGTCTTGAGGTAGATCATTTTCCAATTTCCTTAGCAACCTCCAGTATTGGTTTCAATAGTTGCTGCACAAACTTATACTCCCACCACAATGGAGCAGTGTTCCCCTTTGCTCTGCTTTTCATCAGCTTGAGCTATCATGGGCACCTTTTAGGTTGTTTATGGGATGGATTACATTCATAGAATTTCATATATTGAACCATTCCTGCAACCCTGGGATGAAGCCTACTTGATCATGGTGGATCTTTATTTAGCCCTTAATTCTGAAGCAATATCTATTTCTGATGTTGAGATTTATATCTTGTATGCAGCATCCATTTTTTTTTCTTTTACATCAATTCTATTAGTCTGTTTTTTTTTTTAATTGGGGACTTCAGTTTGTTAGCAAGAAATATCAATGATTTTTAATTTCTGTAATTTTGTTATTGTTGTTTGTGGAGGTGGTACTGTTGAGTGTGTATGTGTGTGTACTTGCACATGCGTGAGTGCATGTGCTTCTGTGTGTGCATGTGTACATTCGTGCTCCCATTCTTTTGCTTTTCTGGTATGATACTATATATTTTCTGTATTTCCATGAGCGTAGCTTACTTTCTTGAGTTGGAAATTTCTTTCTAGTACCTTCTTCAGGGCTAGGTTTATGGATAGGTATTAATTTTGACTTATTTTTTTCATCTATGGTAATTGACAGTTTTCCTGGGAATAGTAGTCTGAAGTCACATGCAATTCTCACAAGTCTGCCTTTGTGTGTTATTTGTCCTTTTTTTCCTTGCAATTAATATTCCTCCTTTGTTATGTATGTTTAGTGTTTTAATTATTGTGTGTTGAGAAAATGTTCTTTTCTGGTCTCATTTATTTTTTTGTACTATATGACGTTTTACTTTTATAGGCATGTCCTTTTTAGATTGGGAAATTTTTAAAATAATTTTATTGAAAATATTTTCTAGGCCTTTGAGTTGGTAATCTTCTCCTTCCTCTATTCCTATTCTTTCTTCGTTTTCCTCTCCCTTTTCTTCTCCTTTTTCTTCTTTTTCTTCTCCTTTTTCTCCTCCTCCTCCTTTTTATTTCTTCTTCTTCTTGACCTTCTTTAAGATTTATTTATTCATTTTATATATGTGAGTACACTGTTGCTCTCTTCAGACAAATCTGAAGAAGACATCAGATCCCATTACAGCTGGTTGTAAGCCACCATGTGGTTGCTGGGAATTGAATGCAGGACCTCTGATAGAGTAGTTAGTGTTCTTAATATCTGAGTGATCTCTCTGGTCCCATTATTCCTATTATTCTCAATTTGGTCTTTTCATAGTGTCCCCCTGATTACCTGAATATTTTGTGTCAAGAAATTTGTAGATTTAACATTTTTTTTGAGTGCTGTTTCTATTAATCTATCACATCATCAGTGTTTGAGATACTCTTCTTAAGTCTGAAATATTTAGAGTTTTCTGTAGTATGATAGCTGGGCTCTGGAGGTGAAATATCTTGGACATTGATTGTATTCTTACACTGCTGTTTAGGCATCTCTGTTTTGGGTGATTATATGTCTAGTTCATGGTGTCTGAGTTTGGCTTTTATTCCTTGGTGTCTGTTTCACCTCTTGTCTTCTGGATGGTGTGGCCCATGGTTGAACAGAGGAGTCCTACCCAATTTTACATCTGGATTTCTGATTGACAGGGGTGGCCTCTGGTTACACAGGAGGTCTCTTTCTGAGAAGCGACTGAGACACAGAAACGATGATGCTTTTGGTATTAGGGATCAGTTGGATGGGACTGAAAGAGTGAGAGGAGTTCATGGATGGGCAACCTACCTGGAATTATGGAGATTTGTAAGCTTCTGGTCAAGCAGGGTGTCTACCTGACTTGGGGGATGGGACATGGCTATGAGGAGTGGATAGGGTGAATGGGTACCCAGAATATGGGGGATATTTTCTATTGGATGGACTACCTAGACTTCTGAGGGCCAGTGTAACCTGTGGTTTAAGAGGGGTCATCTGTCTGATTTGGAGGCTGGACCACAGTGATGAAGTGGGGTGGGGGCTTGTGAGTAGGGTGGTAGTGATATGGTGGGTGTGGTAAGTAGGCAGGCAGCCTACCTGGAGTACTTGTGGCTGGCATGTGTCTGGTCATGGAGGGGCAGAAACCTATATTTTTGACTACTGGAAAAATGTTCTTCATACTTATAAGTTGAACCACCCAAAGCATTATCTTCTTATACAATAGTAGTTGCTATATCTGAATTTCACTTCTGACTACAATAATGATAATAGACTATTAGGAATGACCTGAATAGACTTCAACTAGATCCACAATTTCCTTAATGTTTTGTATTCATCTAAACTCTCAACTACCTTTATATGTTTTTCCCTCTTGGGTTCTTCAAAAAGAAGACTGTACACTGATCTTCAAATGTATTTTTCTTTTAATGTACTTGGCTATTAAAAATTCAAACTTTATTCTTCTTACCACTTAAAAGTCTTCCATCATTTTAGCCACTGTGTTAGGAATTCCCTTACTGAAGGAGATTTTTGTCAATAAATGAGGATTTCTTTCTTTTTTTTGTTTTTGTTTTTGTTTTTGTTTTTGTTTTTGTTTTTTTTTTGTTTTTTGAGACAGGATTTCTCTGTGTAGTCCATGGCCATTCTGGAACTCACTGTGTATACCAGGTTGGCCTTGAACTCAGAAATCAATGTGTGTGCCACCACTGCCCAACTAAAAATGTTTTTCTATACTTGAATTTAATATATTACTTGAATTATTAAACATTAATGGTAAAAGTTCTCTGCAAAATGGAGATCAAATTCTGTAGTGTTCAGACTAGACTGAATACAGCCATAAATGTGGCATAATACATGTATAATATATGTTGTATTGCATAAGCAAGAACTATGTACAAAGAATATTGGAAGACATGTCAACAGCTCCATTCCTAACAAAAATATGTATTCTCTACTTCCTCCTCATCTTTTTCTTCTCATTCTTATTCCTGTTGTTGTCATTGTTCTCTACCACCACCTCCTCCTCCTCTTCTTTTTTTCACAGTAGAGTGCATTTGAGAAATGACTCAGTTTTAGTATATAATACTATTGATTATTCCCATGAAAGAAAGATATTCTATAAGTATATTAGGTCATATTTTATGAATCTACAGATATATCTAGCATGGAGTATAGAAGAAATGCAAAAAGTCTGTTTCTGGAGTATCTCCCTAATTTGTACTACATAAAAATACACTGGTGGTGCCTACATTTGCATCCAGGAAGTGGGGCTGATCCTCAGCCCTCTTGTACCTTCCCGGCCAGAGGAGAGCTTGTCTCCATGGAGGGCTCTGACTCTAAGACTCAGGGGAGATCACAGTTTTCTCGACTGTGAATCTCTAAGGCAGGTCTACTCAGGAGCACATGGGCCACAGAATTGGAAGAGCAGCTGAGACAGGGTTCTATTGGCCTACATCTGCACCCAGAAGGTGGGGCTATTCTGCAGCTCTCTGTGCACTTGTCTTGCCAGGAGAGAGCTGATCTCCCAGAAGTGCTGACACAGGCTTACAGACTCACAAAGTGAACAAGCTCCAGCTAGAGAGAACAAGAACATCTAACACCAGAGATTACCAGATGGTGAAAGGCAAACACAAGAATCTTAACAAATGAAACCAAGAATACCTGGCATCATCAAAACACAGTACTCCTACCACGGCGAGTCCTAGATACCCCAACACACTGGACAAGCAAGATTCATATTAAAAATCATATCTCATGATGCTGGTAGGGAATTTTAAGAAGGACATTAATAACTTCCTTAAAGAAAGGAGAACACAGCTAAACAGATAGAAGCTTTAAAAGAGGAAACACAAAAATCCTTTAAAGAATTACAGGAAAACACAACCAAAGAGTTGAAAGAATTGAACAAAAACATCCAGGATCTAAAAAGGGAAGTAGAAAAAATAAAGAAATCACAAAGGGAGACAACTCTGGAGATAGAAAACCCAGGAAAGAAACCAGGAGCCATAGATGCAAGCATCACCAACAGAATACAAGAGATAGAAGAGAGAATCTCAGGTGTAGAAGATACCATAGAAAACATTGACACAACACTTAAAGAAAATGCAATATGTAAAAAGCTCATAACCCAAAACATCCAGGAAATCCAAGACACAATGGGAAGACCAAACTTAAGGATAATAGGTATAGATGAGAATGAAGATGTTCACCATAAAGCTTCAGTAAATATCTTCAACAAAATTATAGAAAACTTCCCTAACCTAAAGAAAGAGATGCCCATGAACATACAAGAAACCTACATAATTCCAAATAGATTGGACCAGAAAAGAAATTTCCTCCTATCACATAATAATCAAAACACCAAATGCACAAAACAAAGAAAGAATATTAAAAGCAGTAAGTGAAAATGGTCAAGTAACATATAAAGACAGACCTATCAAAATTACACCTGATTTCTCACCCAAAACTATGAAATCCAGAGGATCATGGACATATGTCATATGGACCCTAAGAGAACACAAATGCAAGCCCAGTCTACTATACCCAGCAAAACTCTCAATTACCATATGCAGAGAAACCAAAGTATTCCATGACAAGACCAAATTTACACAGCATCTTTCCACAAATCCAGCCTTTCAACAGATAATAAATGGAAAACTCCAACACAAGGAGGGAAACAGGAAAGAAATTAATCTTTCAACAAACCTAAAAGAAAATAGCCACATGAACAGAATTCCAACTAGAACAATAAAAATAAAAGAAAGCAACAATGACTTTTCCTTAATGTTTCTTAATATCAATGGACTCAATTCCCCAATTAAAACACATAGACTAACAGACTGGCTATGTATACAGGACCCAACATTTTGCTGCATACATGAAACCTACCTCAGGGACAAAGACAGATTCTACCTCAGAGTAAAAGGCTGGAAAACAAATTTGCAAGCAAATGGTCCCAAGAAACAAGCTGGAGTAGTCATTATAATGTGGAATAAAAACAACATTCAACCTGTTATCAAAAAAGACAAGGAAAGATACTTCCTACTCATTAAAGGTAAAACCTATCAAGATGAAATCTCAATTATGAACATCTATGCTCCAAAGGCAAGGACATCCACATTTATTAAAGAAACTTTACTAAAGCTCAAAGAACACATTGCATAGCACACAATAATTGTGGGAGACTTCACCACTTCACTCTCATCAATGGACAGATCAAGGATACAGAAATGAAACAGAGACACATTGAAACTGAGAGAAGTTATGAGACAAATGGATTTAACAAATATCTACAGAACATTTTATCCTAAAACAAAAGGATACACCTTCTTCTCAGCACCTCATTGTACCTTCTCCAATACTGACCATATAATCTGTCACAAAACAGGGGTCAACATATACAAAAATCCTGAAACAATCCCATGCATCCTATCAGACCCCCAGGAAGTAAGGCTGATCTTCAATAAAAACATAAATAATACAAAGCCCACAAACATGTGGAAGCTGAACAATACTGTGCTCAATGATAACTTGGTCAAGTAAGAAAGAAAGAAATTAAAGACATTTTAGAGTTTAATGAAAATGAAGACATAACGTACTCACACTAATGGGATACAATGAAAGCAGTCCTAAGAGAAAAACCCATAGCTCTGAGTGCCTCCAAAAAGAAACATCAGAGAGCACACACTAGCAGCTTGACAGCACACCTACAAGCTCTAGAAAGAAAGGAAACAAATTCCCCCAAGAAGTGTAGACAAAGGGAAATAATCAAACTCAGGTCTGAAATTAACCAAGTTGAAAGAAAAAGAACTATACAAAGAGTCGACCAAACCAGGAGCTGGTTCTTTGAAAAAAATCAACAAAATAGATATATCCTTAACCAGATCATGATAAAAGTCTCAGACAGGACAGAAATTCAAGACACATACCTAAACATAATAAAAGCAACATACAGAAAAACAGTAGCCAACATCAAACTAAATGGAGAGAAACTTGAAGCAATCCAGGTAAAATCAGGCACTACACATAGCTGCTCACTCTCTTGCTACCTATTGAATATAGTACTTGAAATCCTAGCCAGAGCAATTAGACAACAAAAGAAGATCAAAGGTATACAAATTGGAAAGGAAGAAGTCAAAATACCACTCTTGGCAGATGATAGAGTATACGAAAGTGACTCCAAAAATTCCACCAGAGAACTCCTATACCTGATAAACAACACCAGTGAAGTAGCTTGATATAAAATTAAGAACAAAGCACACATTGAAGGAGTTACAGAGATCATGTGTGAAGCTGAATCCAAAGGATGGACCCAATGACTGTGGCTGCCAGGGATCCATCCCACAATCAGCCATCAATCATAGATACTATAGCATATGCCAGCAAGATAGTGCTGAAAGGGCCCGGATATAGCTGTCTCGTGGGAGACTATACCAATGCCTGGCAAACATGGAGGTGGAAGCTCACAGTCAGCTATTAGATGGAACACAGGGTTCCCAAGGAAGAAGGAGCTAGAGAAAGTACCCAAGGAGCTGAAGGGGTCTTCAACCCTATAGGTGGAAGAA